>JAJHZJ010000255.1:600000-844874 GCA_023548195.1 Bettongia penicillata ogilbyi | reverse complement strand
AGGGCAGATTGGTGATAGTGGCAATTAGAATGCTCAGTGTATTGAGGTGGGGGAGGGGGACAAATGAGGAGAAAATTTGGAACCCAAAATTTTGAGAAAATGAATATTAAAAAGTTAAATAAATTAATTAATAAAAGAAAAAAAAAGACTAAATTTATCTCTAATTTCATTTTACTAAATTCATCTAATTTTACATCAGAAGTACTTAATTTTGCGTGTGTCATGAATTCTTTTAAAAGAAGGGGTAGTGAAAACTATGGATCCCTTCTGATAATAATTTTTTTAGGTAATTAAATAAAATGCTAAATTACAATTAGAAGATAGTAAAAAAAAAAAAAAAGATGTAATTTTTCTCTTATCATGGTTCCCCTGAAATCTGTCCTTGGATCAGGATTAGGACCTCTCTTCTAAATAATCATGATCCTTTTAATCCTAACTGTATATTCATTCTCTTTCACAGCTTTGTGTCATCTATAAATTTGACAAGCATATCATCTATGTATTTTGTAAAAGTCACTAATAAAAATGTTAAAACAGCACATTTTCCTGTGGAAATGAGTCCTCCACCATACTGACATTGAGTCATAAACAACTACTCTTCGAGTCTGGCTATATAACCAGTTTTTTAATCTAGTTATATTCATATGTAATTCATATCTCCCCATCTTCTCTATGAGAATCATATAAGATATTTATCAAAAACCTTTGGTAAAATCCAAGTGAGAAATGTCTGTATGTGTATGTATGTATATTACACACATATGCATGCAGCTATGTATTTTATATAAATAAACTGATATATATATATAGTATATATAAATATACACATATATGTAATTTCTCTTATCTAATACTCAACAAACACTTATTAAATTCTTAATATGTATCAAACACTATGCTAAGCAGTAAGGATATAGCAAAGGCAAAATTGGTCCATACCCCCAAGGAGCATATACCCTAATAAGGAAGACAACATGCAAATAATTAGGTACGTAAAAGACAAATAATGATTAGATGGACAGCAATCAATCCAACTACCTTCCTCCTGAGAAGGGAAGATTCTAGGAGCTAGGGACACTGGGAACAGTCCACTTCATGAGACAGGAATGGGAACTGAGTCTTAAAGGAAGACAAGAAACAAAAATCTGAGGGCAGAGCATTCCAGGCGTGGAGAAAAGCCAGTGCAATGAAGGCAAGAAGGTGGGAGGTAGAGTTTGAGATGCTACAAATCAAACAGTGTAACTGGATTGTAGAACGCATAAATGGCATTAAAACGTAAAAACATTGTATAAGTAGGGAGCCACTAGAGTTCACAAAGTAGAGTCATGTCATAACCAGAACTTCATATAGGAAAACTGATCTGGCAACTAAGGAGGATGGTGTGGAGACAGGAGAACCTTGAGTCAGGAAGAAGGCAACTGCAATAGTAAAAGTTGGTGAAATTATGAACTGATCCAATCATTTCAGAGAACAATCTGGAAGTATCCCCAAAGAGTCATTAAACTTCCCCCTTTGACCTAGCAATAACACTACTAGGTCTGTTTTCCAAAGATGATTAGGGAGAAAAGGAAAAGAACCGTATATGGTCAAAAACATTTTATATCAGCTCTCTTTGTGGTGGCAAAAAACATTAATTGGGGAATGACTGAACAAGTTGTGACATATGATTATAATGGAATACTAGTGTGATGTAAGAAATGATGAACTTGATGATCTTGGAAAAACATGGATAAACTTACACAAAACAATGAAAAGTAAAATGAGCAGAGCTAAGAATACATTATGTACAGTAATAACAATAGTTTTTAAAAATAACTTTGAGCAAATAAGTAATTTTGACTATTATAAATTTCCAAATTAAATACAAAAGGACATTATGAAGGAAGACCCGCATCTACAATCCAGAGAAAGAACTGATAAATAGAAGTATGTAAGGAATATGTGTGTGTGTGTGTGTGTGTGTGTGTGTACACATATTTGTATTTATGTAGAGATGGTAGTCACCTCTAGGGAGGGGAGGGGAAAAAGAAATGTTCATGATAACTTTATTATATATTTAAAAGGAATAGCAAGTGATGTATAATAGCTTTGCATTGGCAATCATGTACAATGGGCTATTTTTATTATACTATGTTATGGAAATGCTTATTTTTTATTCCACAATTTAAAAGTAATTTTAAGAAAGTGATAAAAGCATGAACTAGCTTTGTGACTGTGTGAGTAAAGAAAAAAAGAACAAATACAAGACATTTTTTAACAACAAATTGACAAGATTTTGCAACAGAACAAATATTTGGGGTAAGAACAAAGAGTTGAAGATGACACCAAGGTTGTAAGCCTAGGTGATTGTGATGATGATTATGCTCTCGTAATAATAAAGTCATAAAGGACAGGGAGTTAAGCGATAGAGGAAATTCTATTTGGGACATGTTAAATTTAAGATGCCTCCAGGACATCCAGTTTGAAATGTATAAAAAGGCAGTTTAAGACACATAATTAGAGCTCAAGAGAGGTGAGGACTGGATATATACATCAGGGAAAACATCTACCATCGAGGTGATAATTTAACTTTGGGGGGCAAATGAGTAAGGACAGAGTAAAAAGAGAAGAGGATCCAGGACAAAGGCTTAGGGGACATCCTTGGTTAGCAGGTATGATATAGTTGAAGAGGTAGCAAGATGTAGCAAGGGGATTACAGAGCTTTTCAAACAGGTAGGATAATCAAAGGAAAATAGTGTCCTCAAAATACAGAGGAGAGCGTATCCAGAAAATGTCAAGTGCTGCAGTGAAGTCAGGAAGGATGAGGATTGAGGAAAGGGCATTAGATTTGTTAATTAAGAGATGATTGGTAGCTTGAGAAAGTGAATTTCAGAGGCTAGAATGCAGAGGGTTTTGGAAGGAAAAGTGGAGACTTCAAGTGTAGGACAATTTTCTAGAGGAGTTTTATCCACAAAAAAGGAAGAAAAATAATAGGAAAAATAACTTGCCGGGATGGTAGGATCACATGAGGTAATCCTATTAAAAAAATGAAAAATAGAGTTAGTGAGGCATGGTCTATTTAATTTTTTAAAATATATTTTAATTTATTTTGCTAAATATTTCCCAATTACAAGTAAAAATTATCAACATTAATTTTTTAAAATTTTGAGTTCCAAATTCTTTCTCCTTCCCATGTCTTACACCTCTTGAGAAGGCATGCAATATGATTTCAATTATACATGTGAAGTTGCCATTACCTATTTTTGATGAAGCTGTGTTCATTCTTTGTAGTCACTGCTTCCCTTTGACCAGCAATTGTTTTCTTAGGATTATTTTTGTAATTTTATAGTCAAAATATATGAAAAGATTTAAATTAAAATAATAATAATAAAAATAAAAATAATAATAATATGTTGGGGGGATTGATAGGTACAAAGTTTCTCAAATTATGGTGCCTTTGATGACACTTTTACTGATGATTATTTTTCCTTTTATTCATCTGTACTCACTAACTGTCCACCATTGAATTAAAAGTTTATTTTAATTGAAAATTAAAATTCTTAATGCACATATATTGATACATATCTGTTGTTTTTCACTTGGTTAGTTGTGTCTGACTCCGTGACCCCATGGACCATAACTTATCTATTGTCCTCAAAGTCTATTCAACTTCATGTTCATTGTTTCCATGATACTATCTATCCATCTCATCCTCTGCTGTCCCCCTTTTTTGTATACCTTCAATCTTTCCAAAATCAGGATCTTTTTCTAATGAGTTTCCATTTTCTCATTATATGGCCAAAGTATATAGGTACTTAATAAATGCTTTCCTCACTTTCTACATGGATAGTTTGATAAGACAAATTTCCATATTGCCCGTATCTAAAAACCATATCTGTTTGCATCTTTCTGCATTTTAAGTTTTATCCCCTCTCTGGAAGGAGGTGAGTAGCATGTTTTTTCTTTATTCTTCTGAAATCATGATTTGCCCTTCCATTAATCAGAGATTTAAAGTCTTTCAAAATTGTTTTCCCTATCATGGTATTTTCATTTTATCAATTGCTATAGTTTCTGCTCTCTCCAACGTACTTCACTTCATGGAACCTGTCAGTTTTCCCTTAAGTTGCTCATGTCATCATGTGTTGTTAGCCATTCTCCAAGGGGAATAGAACTCCCTTAATTTCTCATTTTTTGGCTACCAGAGAAAGAAACTCTACAAATATTTTTCATAATATATCCTTTTCTTTTTTCATTTCATTGGAGTATAGGCCTCATCATGGTATACCTAGGTCAAGAAATAAGCATATTTTTTGTAAATATTGACACATAGTCACAAATTGCTTTTCAGACTGGTAGGACTCAACCACACTTTTAAGGACCCATTCTATAATATTTCTTATAATCAAAGTCAAGCTCACTTTTCTAAATTCTGCAGACTATCCTCTTCCATCTTTTTGTAAATCTGAATATTTTATACTTTTTTTTGTGATACTTCTGCCATTTTTCAGTCTTTCAAATATCATTGACAGTTTTTTCACCAATCATATCAGCCAATGCAACCAGCACACTAAGACCATGCTTTATGAATGCCTATGTATATATACATAGTACTATAATACGAAATAAACAGAAATTCCTGAAAACGACATACACAATGCAAATCACTAAATGAAAAATGAAAAAATGTCATTATAATGATGAGAAAAGAAATAGAAAACTCCACCAATTTCTCTTATTTACAGAAGTTCAGCTATAAAAACATTACATATTCCTGTCAAATTCAGTTGATGTTTTTGACTATTTTTGCTAAATTATGTTTTTGATTTTTTTTTTACAAGGGATGGTCCTCAGGAGAAAGGGTGAATGGAGAGAGGAATGGAAAATATGTAGAAAAGATAGTAATACAATTTTTTAAAAATTAATTTCCATAATGTTTATCATATCAATCTCCACTGTCACCAGTCCACCACCCTACTTCAAGATCTTATCACCTTTTCTCCTCATTGTGATAGCTTCCCCAACTGGCAGCTTTTTCTCCAATTTTTCTGCTCTCAAGTGCAACCTCAATTCAGTTACTATTAGTGATGTTCTGAAAGCACAAATCTGACCATGTCACCCCTCTACTTAAGAAGCTTTAGGGGACTACTAATCTCTTCTAGGATAAAGTCCTGAAGTCCTCTGCTTAGCATTTTAAACCTTTCCCAATATGATTGCAGTCTACTTTTCGAGGCTCAGTAAACATTATATTCCTTCTCTCTCTCTCCCTCTTTTCTCAACTAAAGTGTCCTTCTTTCTATTTCCCATAACATCTCTCATCTCTGAACCTTTAGACAGGCTGTGCCATCTACCTGGGAAGCACTAACTCCTTTCTTCTGACCTGTAGAATCATTTCTGTCTTCCTTCCAAGTGCATTTCAAGTGCTACCTCCTACTCAAAGCTTATTTTGATCCTCATTAGTTGCTAGTCTCCTGTTTTCCTCACTCAGGAAATTGCTTTATATTTGCTTTATGGGCATTTAGTGTTTACTGATCTGTTTTCACAATGTTTCCACCACTAGAGTATAAAATCTTTCCTCTCGGACTTTTTCACTTTTGTCCTTGTATCTTTGATGTCTTGCACACAATAGGTGCTAAATAAATGCTTACAGAATGAATAAATCACTCTTTAAGTGTTATTTATGAAGACCAATTTGCTCCTGTGTATTAGGATATCTAGGGTTTTTTTTAAATTATATAGATGATAGATCACTAAAGTTACGAATATTCTTGGATTTTGTCTTCTGTGAAATGCTCAAAACATATGCTCCTATTACTTTCCTTCTACCTATGTTCTAAATACTTTCTGCTATTCAGATTGGTAAATATACTAGGCATTGTTCTCCCTCTCCCTTTCTTTTCCATTCAAAGCCCTTTTGATTCTTTTGCAAGTTTCCAGGGAAATTCTTCTCATCTCTATCTCTCACTCTCTTACTATCTCTATGCCTTTGTCTTTGTCTCTCCATCTCTATCTTTCTCTCTCTTCTCAGCTCTTGGATGATATATCTGAGCAAGCCTAATTTAGGATATTAATATGATCAGAGGTGTAAGTAAAGAATATTATTTACGATGAAGAGAAAGGCCTTAAATTGTACCAGTTCCTTGGGCCATTGTGAAACCTAGATTTTCTCTAATCTAGGAATGACTCATAGTATGCTATTTCATTATTGCTATCATATTTATTAATAAAGTGATTGTGCCTCTCTTGGATTGACAGTCCTTCCTTGGTTACAAAGATAGATGCCATAAAAAGAGAACAGCTTAGGTACATCATTTAATAACCTGGAAAACATAAATTTCTAATGACACACAAGCTGGGCAAGATCTAGTACTTTTAATTTTTGCCTACGTTGGTACTATCAGTGAATCAAGATATTTATTGAGCATCTACCAAATGTGTTATTGGCTTTGTTTCTTTGGAGCTTCAAAAAATGTGTTACTCCTTTATTCACTGGTATCAAGACAAAAATTTCTGCAGCCTTTGCCTTGCATTACTCAAAATACATCTTTAATTCTTATCAGTAACACAAAAGGATAAATCACCTACTGAGTGTCAAACTCTTTCAACCTTACTTCAGTTTTCCTATGAATTTCACTTGATATATTCCATCACAGTAAATGTATTTTTGTAATAAAAGATTTCTCAACCTCAACACCTAACTAACATTTTAAACAGAATTTATATTCCAACTTATCTCTGGACCGTTGTGGCTGGCACTTTAAAGTACAAGGCTGCAGAGCACAAGCTCTGACAGATTCTACAAAGCAGGTAAGCCTTTGATTACTGGTCCATCAATGGACTGGAGGTATGGCATCAGAGAACTAGTTCTAACCAAGTCAAGTCAAATGGACCAGCATTTACCAAGTACTTACTATGTGCCAAACACTAGTATAATGATTGGGAGGAAAACAAAGGCAAAATAAATAGTCCCTGCTTTGAAAGAACTCACAGTCCAATGAAGGAGACAGCATGTAAGCATCTGTGTACAAAGATACATAAAGAATAAATTGGAGATGGTGTTTTTATTTTATTTTATTTTTCCTCAATTACTTGTAAAAATTTTTAATTCTTTTTTTTATTTTGAGTTCTAAATTCTTTCCCTCCTTCCCCTTCCCACTTTGAGAAGAATGTAATTTTCCATAGATTATACATGTGAAATCTTAAAACATATTCCCACATTACCATGGTGTAAAAGAAAACACAGACAAAAACTAAAAAAAAAAATAAATAATAAAGTTTAAAAAGTATGCTTTGATCTGCAATCAGACTCTATGAGTTCTTTCTCTGTAAACAGATAGCTTTTTTTTCATTTTAAGTATTTCAAAATTGCTTTGGATTATTGGATTGATCAGAATGACTAAATCATTCACAGTTGATCATCATTAGATCTTGCTATTACCGTGTACAATGTTCCCTTGGTTCTGTTTATTTCACTTTGTATCAGATGTTCATCTAAGTCTTCCCAGGTTTTTCTGAAATCATCATATTCATCATTTCTTAAAGCACAATACTATTACATAACAATTATATACCACAATTTGTTCAGTCATTCCCCAATTGATGGGAATCTTCTCAATTTCCAAGTTGCTATAAATCTTTTGGTACATATAGGTCCTTTTCCTTTATTTATTTCTTTGGGATACAGACCTAGTAGTGGTATTGCTGGATCAAAGGGCATGCACAGTTTTATAGCCCTTTGGGCCATAAATTACTCTCTAAATTACTCTCCAGAATGGTTGAATCAGTTCACAACTGCACCAACATAGTGTCATAGATTTCCCCAATACCCTCCAACATATGTCATTTTCCTTGCTCAGTATTAAGATCTGGGGTGATGAGTTTCTCTGAGCTTAGACTGGTTATCAGAAAATCCTTCACTTCACCCATACTCCAATCCATTTCTGCTGGGTAGAACTGTTAGAGTTTCTATTATTTTGATGTAGTTTTCAAGAATTGAGGATCAGTCTTATGTCACTGTGAGACATGCTTTTAGCAGTAATTTTTTTTATATGACTATAATAACAAATGCCATAATAAATATCTCAAGATAGTAAAAGATGACATAGACTTATTTCCTGAATCTGTTGATAATTACTATAATGATGTTGGGCAGGTTAATTACACTCAACAATAAGATCATATGATTTAGAAATATATAAATTTTAAGCTTTTCTAGTTTAATGATTCAGTTATATAGATGAGGAAAGTGAGGTTCAGACATGCTAAATGATTTGTCCAATATTATTTCTTCAATGGATATGAAATATGAGTAATGTAGGTACTCCATCCAATGGTATACATCATAACCCATTTCATCTTCTCTTTTTTCAACTCTTCATTCTCCTTATCCTCCCATTTACTCCCAAAGATGGTCTGTTCAATTAATGTCCACCAACCAACAGGCATTTATTAACTGTTTACAATGTATCAGATACCAAACTAGAAACTGGGAATAGAAAAAGCAAAAGCAAAACAATTCTAACCATCAGAGAATTTACAGTCTATATGATCTTCACAACAATAGTTATGAAGGATACATACATAATAAATATAAAATGATCAGGGAGGTATGGAATGTCCTCACCAACAAATGGGGAAATCAGGAAAATCGACCTGAAGAAATATACCTTGAGTTAAGTTTTGAAGAGAGGTAGGGATTCCTCAAAGCAACAAAGGAGAGAATTTTAAGCATTGGGCATGGTCTCTGAAAAGTTACCGAGATGGGAGGTAGAGTATTGTATACAGGAAACAATAAGTAAATGATTTTGTCAAGAGCATAGAGTGCAAGAATATCTAATTATCCTGGAAAGATAAGCTGGAGGCTTTAAATGCCTAACAGAAAAGTTTGTGCTTAACTAGATATAATTGGGAGGTAATTAATTCTGATGAAGAGAGGAGGGACATTTAGACCTATGCTTTAGCAATATCAACTTGGTAGCTAAGTGAAGGATATATTAAAGCAGGGGAAAGACTGGAAGCAAGGAGACTAATAAAGAAGCTATTAATTACAATGGTCTGGGCAAGAGGAAAATAGAGAGTGAATTTAGGGTAACTGTGGAAAAAGCAAGTAGCATGGGATGGATCCTAACGAGGCTGAGGTGGTAAAGTTAACAAGACTATAAATATTTCAATATGGGAGTTAGTGCAAATGAAGAGTTGAAGATGACTCCCAGGTGCATGGTAGTGTCTTCATTAGATCTAGGAAAGTTAGGATGAGCTGTGGTTTTAGGAGAGAAGATAATGAGTTCCCTTTTGGACAAGCTGAATTTGAGATGACTTTAACATATACAACTAAAGATACTTAGCATGCATTTGGAGATGTGGGACTAGAAATTAGAGAAGATATGGGAGTCCTTTACAAAGAGGTGATGGTTGATTCCATGTATGGTTCATGTTGAGATGATTAGAGGAGAAAGAGGGTAGAGAAAAGGAGAAGCCGCAGAAAAGAATTTCAGGATACAACCAAAATAAGTGGGTTTGACAAGAATGAAGATTGTACAAATGAGTGGAAAAAGTCTAGTTGTACAAATAAGAAGGGTGGCAGAATGCTATCAAATCTCAGAGATGAGAGGACATACAGAAAGAAAGAGTAGATAATGATGTCAAATACTACTGAGGTCAAGAGTAAAAAAACTGAGAAAAGACAATAGGCTTTAGTAATGAAGAGGTAATTAGTGATGTTGGAGAAAACACTTTCATTTAAAGGAAAAAGCTGAAAATCCTATTAGCAAAGAGTTGAGGAGTGGGAAATGAGAAAGTGAAGACATTGGTGTATATCAGAGGTGTCATCCTGGAAAATTCTAGGTGAAGTGGTGGGGAGGGGATCAAAACCACAAATGTATACACATCACTTCCCCCTCCCTCTCCCTTAGAGTAATCTATAACTTATTTTTTTGGAGATTGTGGTACCCCATTACTTGTAATCACTTGACAACATAAGTAGAATATCGCTGTTAAAAAAAAAAAGTGAGCTTTTGTTTCAAGGAGAAATTTGGGGCTATTGAAAATGCTACTTTATTTTCCAAATCAAATCTAGTCTATTATCTTCATCATATTTAATTATGGGTCTTGCCCCATTGTCTATCTTCAGCATCTCACCAAGACTGATGAAGTAATGGAAAATTTCCACGGATCATTTATCCAACTGCTAGTCAAAGTCTAGACAATGGGAAGTATTTCTTCATCTTCTTTATTTTTCCTATGTGAATTGTTGGGTTAAATTATTTTTTTGAGCAATTGTGAATTTCATTTAGAAAACCACAATATACTGTGGCTTAATGAAATCAGCACAATTCCATCAACAAATAATATCATCTATGAGACATCATTAACTTCTCTCTTGGATTCTGCTAGATAACCTTCATGACAACGATAAACACTCTCAAAGAGCATGAACATCTACCTATATTATGTTCTGATTGATATTAATAAGCAAAATATCATTTAAGTTATGCCTATTGTGCCTTTTAAGGAATCTTACATGATTTAAGGCAACTAGGTGGTACAGTGGATAGATCACCAACCCTGGAATCAGGAAGACCTGAGTTCAAATATGGCCCAGACACTTACTAGTGTGTGACCCTGGACAAGTCACTTCACTCCACTTGCCTCAGTTCCTCACCTGTAAACTAAGGAGGAAAAGGAAATGGTGAATTGCTCCAGTATCTTCATCAAGAAAACCCCAAATGTGTCACAAAGAGTTAGACACAACTGAACAGCAACAAATCCAAATAACATGATTTTTAAGATGTGTGGGAAATTCTTTGTTGAAGAGAGCCTTTAAGACATTTTACTCCATTGAATCAAATGGGTGCGTGTGTGTGTGTGTGTGTGTGTGTGTGTGCATGTGTAAGAACATTTTCTATTGATTCAACTTGGCTATTCAGCACCTTCTCAGCACCCTCAACTGTCTCTCTCCTCTGATCAGAGGGTTGGAGAGTGGAGCAATAAACTTCTCCCAAAGCCTTCCCTTAAGAGGGTTCAGAACTTTTCAACTGCTCTTTGTTTCCCAACAAATGCTTTGCTCTGTTCCCACTCCTTGAATATCATACCCCTCCTGGTATTCTCTGGTAGCTCCCCCATCTCTTCCATTTTACCTTTACGCCTTTTCTTTTTGTGTATCGCCTTCTCCCATTAGATTGTAAGCTCTTTGAGAACAAGGACGCTCAACAACAACCTAGCTCTACATATGTTTTAAATCCTTTTTCCTTTTTCTTTTTTATAGCCCCAATGCTTAGGACAGTGCCTGCCATATAGTAGCTGCTTAATAAATGTTTGTTGATTATAATTGTGGTTATAAACTTTTGAGTCAATTGTTGCTGCAAAAATGTGAGGGCATACAGGGAATAAATAGAAGAAGCTGATTCTAAATTCATTATTTCCACAGAATAGTGTGAATTTAAAAGTTAAATAACAGGACATAGTCTTCTGATGTTCAATATTAATCATTTTTTTATTTGGAATATGTGTTTTATCTTCCAGTTATA
This sequence comes from Bettongia penicillata ogilbyi, assembly GCA_023548195.1. Taxonomy (NCBI): domain Eukaryota; kingdom Metazoa; phylum Chordata; class Mammalia; order Diprotodontia; family Potoroidae; genus Bettongia; species Bettongia penicillata. The sequence continues at coordinate 833,373 of JAJHZJ010000255.1, read as the reverse complement.
TATTGCTTCACATTATAGAATTGATGGGTAATAATGTAAGAATCTTAAAACTGTTACTGATTTAAATCAGTCTATAATCAAGAAATAGGCATGTGAATACTTAAAGTGTTTGTGATACTGAAACTTATCTGTTCAGGAAAATTCACTGACAGATTCTATTTCCCATCATAAAACTCTGGTATCTTAATTTTAAGATAATTCCACTAATGTCCTGAGGTGGAATCTCATAGCTCTTTTTGTTTGTTTTCCATAAAGAAGTCTGAAATTCCTTTAAGTTTTCAATATCTATCCCTTTGATTTTTTTTATCCTATTTTTGACAATTTGGAAATGCACATATAATATATGCAAATATATTACCTGTGAATATGCATACCGAAAATAGTCTACTTATTACAAATATGTCATTTATTTTTGTCCAGTGGTTAAGCAGTCATTTACTTCCTTTTCACTGAGCTAGCACAGCCCTGTGTGTTTACACCACCTTTTTCAATGCCTATTTTAAGATACATATTCTGTAGGTTTTTTTATTTCACAAGGAAATTTCATTTCAATGTAAATATTGAGGAACCCTCCAATTTTTCATCTTTGGAAATAGCTACACTTGACAATCAAAACACTCACCTCTTGTTTTTCCTAGCTCTACATATGTTTTAAATTCTCAAGTCAAATCTTCAATTCCCTTGATCAAGTGATGTATACCCCTAAGAACTTTTCACCTACTAGTATGATTATTTGAATTTTTTTTAAAAACTCATAATTCTAAAGTACATTATTAAAATTAACTTCATTTGGGCTTCAGAAAGTGTGTAATAAATATTGTACTCTATGATGACTATTAAAAATAATTCTACTAGGGAGATGTTATCTTTATATAGCCACCTCATTTCCAAAGGTCTAATATGTGGTCTATAAAACTAATCATTAATCACCATAATTTTCATGATAGGTTAAGGACAAAATATTATGGAATTCAAAGCCCAAGTGAAATATACAGAGTTCTTTTGCTACTTCTACTTCAAAGGGAAAATTTAAGGAACTTTCAGAGAAAGTGTTTCTTAGATTTTAAACATTTTGAAGGAAAGTAGAATGTGACTCTTTGAACCCTCTGATTTTGTGTATAGTTCTATAAAACAGGGGCTTCACTTAATGCAATTATATATCCCTATAATCTTTATCCATGTATATATTTTTTCTCTTCTTTCCCTTTTTTTGTTATTTTATTTATTTTCGGTGCTCCACAATCACTTCCATATAGCCTAGATTTTTTTTTTTGTCTCCCTACCCCTCCTTTCCCCCTACCTCCCCGATCTTGCCCTGAGACAGCATACAATTTTATATAGGTTCTGTACATACTTTCCTATTAAATGCATTTTCACCATAGTCATGTTGTATAGAAGAATTAAAATGAAATAGGAGAAATCATATAACAAACCAAAATGTAATACAAAAGAAAATGATATACTACATTCTGTGACTGAATTCCATAGTTCTTTCTCTGGATGTGGAACATTTTGCCTTAAAAGACTATTTGGAATTTTTTTAAGTCCTTGCATTGCAATGAAGTTCTAAGTCTACCAGAAAAAATTCCCACATGCTGAGATTGTTGTTGTGTACAAAGTTTTCCTGGTTCTGCTCCTTTCACTCAACATCAATTCATGTAATTCTTTCCAGACCTTTCTGAAATTTTCCTGTTCATCATTTTTTATAGCACAAAGGTGTTCCATTACATTCATATACCATGATTTATTCAGTCACACCCCAATTGATGGGCATCCCTTTGATTTCCAGTTTTTGGCCACCACAAAGGGTACTGCTATAAATATTTTTGTACGTGTGGGACCCCTTCTCATTTTTTATGATCTCCTGGGGATACAGTGCTAGAAGCAGTATTGCTGGGTCAAAATGTATGCAAATTGGGGAGGAGCCAAGACTGCAGAGTAGAAAGATTTACATATATTAGCTCCAAACCCACAGCCCATATATTACCAGTAAAGAGGAACTCCCAACAAATTCTGGAGCAGCCTAAGCCACACAACAACAGAGTGGAGGAGATTTCTGTTCCAGAGAGCCCTGAAAAACCAACACCAAAGGTCAATTGCGCACCAGACCCGAAGCAGAACCCAGCCCTGCCTTAGTCACATGGCACTGAGAGGACTAGATCCGAGCAGGCTTCAGGGACAGAATCTCCAGCAGCCACATAGGTCCATCCACCCACAGATGCCAGAGGTTAGTGAGAGAGCCAACTTGGCTCACCAAGAGGGCAGTGGGGTGCCCCCATAACTCAGGCGCCATCGGGAGGAAGCAGCAGAGGCAGCAGAGGACAGGGGCTCCCAAAGCAGGCAGGAGCTCAGATCCATTATCGAAGGTCTCTGCATAAACCCCCTGAGGGAACTGAGCCCTGTGAAGCAGCCCTGCCCCCACCAGAGCAGCTGAACTTAATCTCACACTGAAGCAGCCCCACCCCCCACTGAAAACCCTGAGGCTGGGAAGCAGCATTTGAATCTCAGACCCCAAGCACTAGCTGGGTGGATCTGGAGGTGAGGTGGGGGTGGAGAAGAATCTCAAAAGTCAAGTAAGTGGCTGGGCAAATGCCCAGAAAAGGGAAAAAAAGTAAGACCATAGAAGGTTACTTTCTTGGTGAACAGATATTTCCTCCCTTCCTTTCTGATAAAGAAGAACAATGTTTACCATCAGGGAAAGACATAGAAGTCAAGGCCTCTGTATCCCAAACATCTGAAATAGATATACAAAGGGATCAGGCCATGGAAGAGCTCAAAAAGGATTTTGAAAATCAAGTTAGACAGATGGAGGAAAAACTGGGAATAGAAATGAGAGAGATGCAAGAAAAGCATGAAAAGCAGGTCAACACCTTGCTAAAGGAGCCCCAAAAAAAAATGCTGAAGAAAACAATATCTTGAAAAATAGGCTAACTCAATTGGCAAAAGAGGTTCAAAAAGCCAATAAGGAGAAGAATGCTTTCAAAAGCAGAATTAGACAAATGGAAAAAGAGGTTCAAAAGCTCACTGAAGATAATAGTTCTCTCAAAATTAGAATGAAACAGATGGAGGCTAATGACTTTCTGAGAAACCAAGAAATCACAAAACAAAACCAAAAGAACGAAAAAATGGAATATAATGTGAAATATCTCATTGCAAAAACAACTGACCTGGAAAATAGATCCAAGAGAGACAACTTAAAAATTATGGGACTACCTGAAAGCCATGATCAAAAACAGAGCTTAGACATCATCTTTCATGAAATTATCAAGGAAAACTGCCCTGAGATTCTAGAACCAGAGGGCAAAATAAGTATTCAAGGAATCCATTCATCATCACCTGAGAGAGACCCAAAAATAGAAACTCCTAGGAACATTGTGGCCAAATTCCAGAATTCCCAGGTCAAGGAGAAAATATTGCAAGCAGCAAAAAAAAAACAATTCCAGTATTGTGGAAATAAAACCAGGATAACACAAGATCTAGCAGCTTCTCCATTAAGGGATCGAAGGTAGTGGAATAGGATATTCCAGAAGTCAAAGGAACTAGGACTAAAACCAAGAATCACCTACCCAGCAAAACTGAGCATAATACTTCAGGGGAAAAAATGATCCTTCAATGAAATAGAGGACTTTCAAGTATTCTTGGTGAAAAGACCAGAGCTGAAAAGAAAATTTGACTGTCAAACACAAGAATGAGAAGAAGCTTGAAAAGGTAAACAGCAAAGAGAAGTCATAAGGGACTTACCAAAGTTGAACTCTTTACATTCCTACATGGAAAGACAATATGTGTAACTCCTGAAAATTTTCAGTGTTTGGGTAGTTGGTGGGATTACACACACAGATATATACACACACGCGTGCACACACACACAGAGACAGACAGCACAGAGTGAATTGAATAGGATGAGATCATATCTTAAAAAAATTAAAGTAAAAGGTGAGAGAGAAATGTATTGAGAGGAGAGAGGGTGAAATGGAATGGGGCAAATTATCTCTCATAGAAGAGGCAGGCAGGAGACTTTTTAGTGGAGGGACAAAGAGGAGAGCTGAGAGAAAAACATGAAGTTTACTCTCATCACATTCAACTAAAGGAAGGAATAAAATGCACACTCATTTTGGTATGAAAACCTATCTTACAATACAGGAAAGTGGGGGAGAAGGGAATAAGCAGGATGGGGAGATGATGGAAGGGAGGGCAATGGGAGGAGCGAGCAATTTGAAGTCAACATTCTTGGGGAGGGGCAGGATCAAAAGAGGGAATAGAAGCAATGGGGGGCAGGAAAGGATGGAGGGAAATATAGTTAGTCTTACACAACATGACTATTATGGAAGTCATTTGCAAAACTACACAGATAAGGTCTATATTGAATTGTCTGCCATCCTAAAGGAATGGGTGGGGAGGAGGGGATGGGGAGAAGTTGGAACCCAAAGTTTTAGTAACAACTGTCAAGTATTGTTCTTGCTACTAGGAAATAAGAAATACAGGTAATGGGGAATAGAGAGTTATCTGGCCCTACAGGACAAAAGAGAAGATGGGGACAAGGGAAGGGAGGGATGATAGAAGAGAGGGAAGATTGGTGATAGGGGCAATTAGAATGCTTGGTGTATTGGGGTGGGGGGAGGGGACAAATGGGGAGAAAATTTGGAACCCAAAACTTTGTGAAAATGAATGTAACAAAAAGTTAAATAAGTAAATTTATTTAAAAAAAAAGAAAAGAAAAGAAAAAAGAGAAAAAAGAAAAGGAAGAAAAAAGGAAAAGAGAAAAGTATGCACATTTTTGTAGCCCTTTGGGCAGGGGGTGGAGCCAAGATGGCAGAGTGGAAAGATGCATATACTGTAGCACTTGCCCCATAGTCCACAAAATATCTGTAAAAATTGACTCTTAACAAATTATAGAGCCACCGAAGCCAGAGAATGACAGAGTGAAGGAGATTTCTAGCCAAAGATAACCTGGACGGCCAACAAGAAAGGTCTATTTCATGGGATGCTGAATGAGCAGAGCCCAGCCCTGGCCATGCACCACACAGGGAGGAACAGGACCTAAACAGGCCTTTGGGACAGAATTTCCTGCAGGGAGGGTCCCAGATCCCTCATACCACAATAAAAGCTTCAAAGGTCAGTGTGGGAGAGCTTTCTCAGCTGGGTGAGAGGGAAGCAGGATTGCTCTAGCATTGGCCCCAGGTGGCAGTAGAGGTGGTGGCAGCAGAAGCAGAAGCAGCAGCAGCAGCAGGGGGGTGCAAGCAACTACTGTGGCTGTGGAAGCAGCCTGGGTCCATTGTCCAGGCAGTTCAGCTTAAAACCTCTGGGGGAACTGAGCAGGGCATCTGAGCCTTGGCCCTGGGGGAATTGAGTAGCTGATCTGAATCTCAGCCCTGTGCATGGTCGGGTTGGAGGAGGGGGAAGGAGCACTAGGACCCTCCTCTTGACAAAGTATTCAGAAGCCAAGTAACTGGCTGGGAAAATGCCCAAAAAAGGGGAAAAAATATGACAGTAGGAGGTTACTTTCTTGGTGAAAAGGTATCTCCTTCCATCCTTTCAGATGAGGAAGTCAAGGTTTCTGCCTCTAGTGTCTCCAAAATGAATATGAAATGGGCTCAGGCCATACAACAGTTTGAAAAGTGAGTCAGCAGTTTACTAAAGGAGAACCAAAAAAAAAAGCTGAGGAAAATAACACCTTTAAAAATAGGCTGACTCAATTTGAAAAAGAGGTCCAAAAAGTCAATGAGGAGAAGAAGCCTTTAAAAAGCAGAATTAGCCAAATAGAAAAGGAGGATCAAAAGCTCACTGAAGAAAATAGTTCTTTAAAAATGGGAGTGGAGTTCAGGGAAGCTTATGGCTATATGATAAACCAAAAAGTTACAAAACAAAACCAAAAGATTGAAAAAATAGAAGATAATGTGAAACATCTCATTGGAAAATCAACTGACCTGGAAAATAGATGCAGGAGAGACAATTTGAAAATTATGGGACTACCTGAAAACCATGATCAAAAAAGAGCCTAGACATTATCTTTCATGAAATTATCAAGGAAAACTACCCTGATATTCTAGAACCAGAGGGCAAAATGAATATTGAAAGAATCTACCAATCACCTCCTGAAAGAGACCTGAAAAGAGAAACTCCTAGGAATATTGTGGCCAAATTTCAGAGTTGCTAGGTCAAAGAGAAAATATTGCAAGCAGCTAGAAAGAAACAATTCAAGTATTATGGAAATATAATCAGGATAACACAGGATCTGGCAGCTTCTACATTAAGGGAAGGAATGGCTTGGAATAGGATATTCCAGAAGTCAAAGGAACTAGGACTAAAACCAAGAATCACCTACCCAGCAAAACTGAGTATAAAACGTCAAGGGAAAAAGTGGTTACTCAGTGATATAGAGGACTTTCAAACACACATGATGAAAAGACCAGAACTGTAACCCTTGGACATAGTTCCAAATTGCTCTCCAGAAATGATTGGATCAGCTCACAGTTCCACCAACAATGATTAGTGTTCCAACTCTCTCACATCTCCAACATTTATCATCTTCCTGTTTTGTCATGTCAACCAATCTGATAATTGTGATGTGGTTTTTTGATTTGCATCTCTCATATCAATAGTGATTTAGAGCATTTTTTCATATAACTATAGATATCTTTAATTTCTTCCTCTGAAAACTGCCTGTTCATATCCTTTGACCATCTATCAATTGGGGAATGATTTGTATTCTTGTACATCTGACTCAGTTCTCTATATATTTTGGAAATGAATCCTTTATCACAGACACTAGTTGCAAAAGTTCTTTCCCAGTTCTCTGCTTCCTTTCTAATCTTGGTTGCATTGGGTTTGGTTGCGCAAAAATTTTTCAGTTTAATATCATCAAAATTATCCATTCTGCACTTCATAATGCTTTCTATCTCATTTGGTCAAAAATTCTTCCCTTCTCCACAAATCTGACAAATACAGTATTCCTTGCTCCACTAATTTGTTTATAGGATCAATCTTTATACCTAGATCATGTACCCATTTGGACTTTATCCTTGTGTACAGTGCCAGACATTGGTCTATGCCTAGTTTCCACCACACTGTTATCCAGTTTTCCCAGCAATTTTTGTCAAGCTCTGAGTTCTTATCCCAGAAGCTAGGGTCCTTGGGTTTATCAAACAGTAGATTGTTCTAGTCATTGTTTACTCTGTCTTGAGTACCTAACATATTCCACTGACCTACCCTTCTGTTTCTTAGCCGGTACCAAGTGGTTTTGATAATTGCTGCTTTATAATACAATTTAAGATCTGGTAGAGCTAGGTCACCTTCCCTACCATTTCTTTTCATTAATTCCCTTGATATTCTGGACCTTTTGTTCTTCCAGATGAATCTGGATATTCTTGTTTCTAGCTATGGAAAATAATTATCTGATAGTTTGATTGGTATGGCACTTAAAAAGCAAATAAATTTAGGTAGAATTGTCATTTTGATTATATTAGATCAGCCTACCACAAGCAACTGATAATTTTTCACTTACTTAGATCTGACTCTATTTGTGAGAAAAGTATTTTGTAATTGTCCCATGCATATTTTCTAAAATATAAATTAAGATCATTAAAAATGGGTTGTCACTGAAATCAACTTAAAATTAGAGATTATTCCCACTTGAAAAGTTTACTCAATCTCAAAAGTTTACCATTACTTACTCAAAAGTCTACCATTCTGCTTTGAGTTTTTCTAAGCCACCATCAAATTTCAAATGTATTGCTGTCTTCAGGATTCTTATAGATTTCATCAAGATTGGCAAACTGTTAAAAAAAAATCTTCAGTGAAAAATAGCTAATAAATATTTGTGAAATATTTGGTTATTAAACTAAAATAAAATCCTTACTTCACTCAATCAATCACACAGTTTTTCAAATTGAATTTGTTTCAAACTGCATGGCCTTAATTATAAAATATGGAAGAGGACCTAAAAAACAGTGTTGACTGCTTCTGAAATACATCAAATCAAGTGAATGTAATATGGCATGGGGGATAATGTCATAAACATGTAGTCAAGCTATTGAATCTCATCTCATAGCCTTATAACTCCACTATAGTATATGAAGGGAACTCAACTTTTCCCCTATACCATCAGTAATATTGGGGAGGCTGTACTGTGCTACAAGGGTATGAGATTCTTCCCTACCATCCTCAAAATGCAGAGGTAGCTTGACTGTTTTCCAAGGGCTCTTGCATAATGTATAACTGTAGTGGGATATTGCCTTGCTCTATCCCATTATTGACCTCTAGTGAGGCATGAACTGTGAAGAAAATAATGTGGGGCCATTAGAGAACACTAAGGTAAATGACTGGTAGGGCTCTGTTTCTACCACATTTTCTGTTTGCTTCTTAGCAAGTCACATTTAACTGTTTCAGGCTATTTTTGCCAAAAGAGATTTTATGTTTCTGTATATGTCTAACTTACTAAAAAAGGATAGGCTTGGTAGCACAGACTTTTACCTCATTGAATTTGTAGAGAAGATTGAATGTTTAGGATCAGACCTTCAAGTCCTGTGACCTGTTTCTAAATTGTGGGCTTAAAGTGTATTTTGAATGCTCCTGGGAGCTCTGTTCTCTCTCCTCTCTCTTTATGTGTGCAATCAAAACCAATATCTGTAGAGTAAGCAACATTCTTGCACGTGACATATCTCTAACCATATGGTTCACACATGTATTTTGTGTATGCATATCTAATTTGGGGTCATGAGAAAGTGTGTGCAAAACTATATTGGATACACACATTTCTAGATTGCTTTAAAATAATGACCTTTAAATGTTTAGCACCTGTAGTTACATGAAGTATAATAAAAATTCACAGAGATATAAATCTTCATGTTAAATGTGAGCAAAAAAAGATCATTCTTAGGGGATTAAAACATATCCCTTTCCCACATAAGGAATAATAAATATTATTATTTTATTAACACAGCAACTGGCACTACATACTTTACTAGCTGCCTTATATGTCATAGGACACAATTAGGTGAATTTGAAAAATACTTTTATCTAAAATATCAGACTAGTGGACTTTAAATCTGGAGAGATAAGACAATTTCATGTGCTGAAGGCTTTATAAGTGACATCTGTAAATAAGTCACAAATGAGATCATTCTCGTAGAACACAAGTTAAAAGATAGTCAATTTGCTACACCCATAGTTTGTTAAATTGAGTCTATGAAATGGTGGAGACCAGTCCTCTGAAATGAGTAGAAAATCAAAGTCATTTATGTTCAATGTTATGTATTTTGCTATTTATATTTTACATTTGTGATACTCAGGTTCACTCAACTTTCCATAGACATCTTCTTGCCAACTTTGTCATCTTCTGGCTGAGGCATACATGTCATCCCCTACCTATCTATCTCTGTTAACTATGATCAAATCAACTCTGCCAGGCAATGATCAGCCTTCTCGTGGTTTTAGAGAGCTGTCGGACACACTGAGAGTTTAAGTGATCTGCTTGTCCATGCTCATCCAGCCAATATATTTCAGGGATAGGACTTAAACATACTCTCATACTAGGAATCTTAGCCAAGTTCCTTCTCCATTATAGCACATTTCCTATTATTGACAAATTGTTTTTCCTTTGTTGTCAAAGAGGACCGATGACATCATGCATGATGTCTTGACTTGTGAGTAAATTGAGTTTAAGTGAAGCAAAATTGTGTAAAATGTCTGCCTCACTCTCTCTTCCTGATTCTTTGAAGTCCAGTCACAAAACAAAAGTCAGGATGATTGGCAATGGCCCAAGATGCAGTGGGAGCTCTAAGTAATCTACAATGTCTGCTTCATCCAACTTCATAGCTATTAGAACAAACTGTTCTCATCTGCCCATTCCACAGGAAGAAGTCTTCATATGCTTGGCATAGTCATCCCCCCAATTCACCATGAGGCTTGTCAGTTACCCTCAACCTGGTTTAGTTCATCTGCCAAGATGGTTTACCAGGATATGGCCACTGTGCATGTTACAGCTTCTTGAAGCCACAGGTGAGAGTTGGGTGAAAGTGGACACCAAAGTTGGATAGGTATTGAGCAAGCCTTCACCCCAAACATGCTAGTTCTTGAAGTTCATGGGGTTTTGAGACAGACAATTAATAGATAAGTAGATAGATGATAGAAAATTAACAGAAAGCATATACAGAGGGATGCATAGTAACAATATCTAATATTGCCATAGTACTTTAAGGTTTGCAAAGCATTTTACAAATATTTCACCTGATCCTCACAACAACCCTAGGTTGAATTATTATCCCCATTTCATAGATGAAGAAACAGGATGAGAGGTTTCATGACTTGTCCAGAGTCATAGTAAGTGTCAAAGGCAAGTTTTGAAGTTGTCTTTCTGATTCCAAGTCCAGGACACAATACCAAGCTGACTTTATGACATGTGTGTGTGTGTTATTATTTATACACAACCATATATAGCTCACATACTTAATCTAAAAGCAGAGCTGCAATTCTTTTTTATTCTGTAGTAAAATGTGTATAAAGTGTATGTGGATACAATCTGGCTAAGAGAGGTAAAGAAGAGATGCAAATGAAAAGACATCTTTTTGCTCAGGAAACAGAGGAAAAGAAAGACATGAATAGACCATGGCAGGAAGACCCAGCCCTTTAAAAGTAGGATACCAAGGGAAGACAGCATTTGATAAATACTTTGCATAGATGTATAAAGAAATAATGCATAGCTGTTTTAAAAGCTAGATGCTCCCCTCAAATAATTCCAAACTCATAAATGAACCAGAACCATTTTATTATAAAACAAAATATTTAAAATCTTATATAAGCTTTTCAAAAAAATTTTTTTAATAACTAAACAATATCAAGTATACCAAAAACATAATATGTAGTGTGGAAGGTAGGTAAGTCTTCCTTTTACTGAGCATTTAATAATTTTCCTCAAATGCACTAAGGACATTACAATATACTAAGGAAATACAACTTAAAGTATGTCTCAGCAAGGCAAAAACAAAAGCAGCTAGACAATACAAATGCAAATGTTATTGTTTTAAAATGCAACTCCAGAGACTGAAGACTCATTTTAGGTACAACCAGTTTCTTTGTTTTTTCTCATATGATAATATAAACTATTTTTCTAAGGAAAGCACTCCTGTACTTTAGGGTCATAGAAATTCCCCTGACAATACATAGTTGTCTTAGCAATTGAAGATTTGGAATCGTTTTACATTGATCTAATCTTCCATTTAACATTTTTCTCAGAGGTAAAGTTAAAAATATTCTTATCCCTTGAAAAATTAAAATGAAGAAGTATCACTATGTATAGGACTCAAAAACTTTCATCATCATCACTCACAAAGATTTTCATAAAAGTCTATGTTCCAAAGATTACTAGTAGAAAAGAAATGTATTGTCTATTCAACAGCTGTGAATTGAGACTGGAAACACTTAACATTTCATTCTTGCCCCCATTCTACTGAAAAATCATTAGGCTTGAATACTTTTGCAAGTCACTAATTAGGATGATGTCCTCAATGTGCTACGTATTCTTTCATTGAAATTAGTCATGTCAGTTTTCATTTTCCAACAACTTGGCCATAAGAGACATCAAATTATTGATCATCAGCCTTCTCATCTCTGAACATTTGGTTCACAAAGAAAAGTCATAACCTTACCACCAGAAAAGAAAAAGATATCTGATGGTGCTATCTACCATTTATCACTTTTGACAATCATTCCTAGCAGAGCAATAGTTTTAGAAAATTGCTGTCAAATAATACCTTCCTTCTCCCTACCTTACCTAATCCCTCTTCTTTTACTTCTTAAGGGCCCTGAAAGATCTTCTCAGGAAGAAAATTGTTTATACAAGTGATCATTACAGCTGATTAATAGTTATAGAACCAGCATGGAAAATACCTGCAAGTGCTCTCTCCAGGCACACATAGCTGTTTTAAAGTACTATAGATCATGACTTATCAAATGCTATTGGTTTTGTCTAATTTTAAATCAGCATTAAGTCTACCATTTACTCACCACCTGGTTAGGAAATGGGTAAAAAAGTATTCTTTGATTTTGCAAAAATAAAAGCAAATTGAAAGAACATTAAATACATTTTTCTCCCTCAAAATGGGGTTATTTTAGCCTATTCTTAATGTTTACTGTACTTCATTTGTTTAAATCTTCATTCATACTTGAATAAGCCAATAAATCTGTGACATCGATATGGAGATTCCCTCCACAATGAAGATCACAAACCACCCATGTGACTCTTATGTGTGACTCTTAGTATCTGTCCAAGGTCCCTCCAAATACACTACAGAAAGTCAATTTTTTTTTGGCAGAAGAAAGATAACATGGAGGAATCAGGCTGCCTGACTCTTGCTGCCTGATCGACCCATGCTGATTATGCATTATTCTGCTGATGTCCTTGATTCTACTTCTTTTAAGATTCCTTATGAGTAATGTGCTGTAGCCTACTCAGCCAAATCATGGACTTCCCCATTGATTTCTGGGTGATCACTGACTTCAGTTCTTCAGAATAATCTGTGGAATTCCCAACCATACTTTATCACCAGAAGAATGTAGGTACTGAAAAAAATGACTGCTTGTTTCAGAGAGAAGCTTGAAGTCATTAAAAAACTTTTTGCAATATCCTGAAGTCAATCCAGTCTACTTGCCCTCCTGTTTGGTCCTGGGCACAGTACATTTTCCATTTTTAGTGTCTACCCAAGATACATACAGGCACAACAGATACATATACATTGTAGAGGCAGAAGGAAGTTGGAAGGAAACAAGTACTCCTTAAGTGTTCACTGTGTGACAGGTACTGTACTAAGTACCAGGAACACAAAGTTTTATAAACAAACAAAAAAACAAACAATACTTGCTGTTAAAGAGCTCCCAGTCTAAGGGAGGAGATAGCACACAAATAACTGTGTACAAATAAGATGTATACAGGATAAATTGGAGATAGTCTCAAAGGGAAATGACTGAGGCTAAGGAAGACTCAGAAGGGCTTCATGCAGAAAGAGGGACTTCAGCTGAGATTTTAAGGAAGCCATGGATGCTAAGAGGTAGAGATAAAGAGGGACAGAGTTCAAGGCAAGGGGCATAACAAGTAAAAATGCATGGAGTCAGGAGATGATGTCATGTGTGAGGAACAGTAAGGAGGTTAGTGTTAGAGGTTCACACAGTGTATGGGGTGTATAAGGTATAAGAAGACTGGAAAGCGAAGGTAGGGCAAGTTGTGAATCACTAAAAGCTTTAGAAGATTTTATATTTGATCCTTGTGACAATTGGAGACGCTGAAGTTTATTGAATGGGGAGGGATGGCATGATTATTATTCTTATGTTTAAAACAGATTCTTGGATAATAATAAGGAAAAGAGATCTTGAGGGGCAGGAGCCAAGATGGCAGAGTAGAAAGACTAACTTATGCTAGCTCCGAGCCCACAGCCCATAAATTTCCTGTAAAAAGAACTCCCTACAAATTCTGGAGCAGTGCAAGCCACGCAACAACGCAGTGGAGGAGATTTCCGATACACAGAGCCCTGAAAAACAGGCACCAAAGGTCCATCGTGCACCGGACAGCAGAGCCCACCCTTGGCCTGCCCGTGCAGCCCCAGAGAAGCGGATCCAAGCAGGCTTCAGGGATGGAACCTCCAGGGGTCACAAAGGTCCCTCCACCCACAGGTACTACAAGTCAATGAGAGAGACTTCTGGGCTGGCTGAGAGGGGAGTGGGGTGTCTCCGTGACTCAGGCCCCCTTGGGAGGCAGCAACAGAGACAGCGTCAGAGGCAGTGGCAACCCAGGACTCCTGGAGCAGACAGGACCTCAGGGCCATTACTGAAGATCTCTGCATAAACCCCCTGAGGGAACTGAGCCTGGGAGGCGGCCCTGTCTCCACCTGAGCACCAGAACTTAAGCTCACACTGAATAGCAGCCATGCCCCCTGCTGAAAGCCCTGAGGCTGGGAAGCAGCATTTGAATCTCAGAGCCCAAGCACTAGCTGGGTGGATCTAGGTGGGGGTGGAGAGGCATCTCAGAAGTCAAGTAACTGGCTGGGAAAATGCCCAGAAAAGGGAAGAAAAATAAAACTATAGAAGGCTACTTTCTTGGTGAACAGATGTTTCCCTCTTTCATTTCTGATGAGGAAATACAATGCTTACCATCAGGGAAAGACATAGAAGCCAAGGCCTCTGTATCCCAAACATTCCAAATAGATATCCAATGTGCTCAGGCCACAGAAGAGCTCAAAAAGGATTTTGAAAATCAAGTTAGACAGGTGGAGAAAAAACTGGGAAGAGAAATGAGAGAGATGCAAGAAAAGCATGAAAAATGGGTCAATACCTTGCTAAAGGAGACCCAAAAAATGCTGAAGAAAATAACACCTTGAAAAATAGGCTAACTCAATTGTCAAAAGAAGTTCAAAAAGCCAGTGAGGAGAAGAATGCTTTCAAAAGCAGAATTAGACAAATGGAAAAAGAGGTTCAAAAGCTCACTGAAGATAATAGTTCTCTCAAAATTAGAATGGAACAGATGGAGGCTAATGACTTTCTGAGACACTAAGAAATCACAAAACAAAACCAAAAGAATGAAAAAATGGAAGAGAATGTGAAATATCTCATTGGAAAAACAACTGACCTGGAAAATAGATCCAGGAGAGGCAATTTAAAAATCATGGGAATACCTGAAAGCCATGATCAAAAAAAGAGCCTAGACATCATCTTACATGAAATTATCAAGGAAAACTGCCCTGAGATTCTAGAACCAGAGGGCAAAATAAGTATTCAAGGAATCCATCAATCACTGCCTGAAAGAGATCCAAGAAGAGGACATAGTGGCCAAATTCCAGAATTCCCAGGTCAAAGAGAAAATACTGCAAGCAGCTAGAAAGAAACAATTCCAGTATTGTAGAAATACAATCAGGATAACACAAGATCTAGCAGCTTCTCCGTTAACGGATCGAAGGGCATGGAATAGGATATTCCAGAAGTCAAAGGAACTAGGACAAAAACCAAGAATCACCTACCCAGCAAAACTGAGTATAATACTTCAGGGAAAAATATAGTCTTTCAATGAAGTAGAGGACTTTCAAGCATTATTGATGAAAAGACCAGAACTGAAAAGAAAATTTGACTTTCAAACACAAGAATGAGAAGACGCATGAAAATGTATACAACAAAGAGAAGTCATAAGGGACTTACCAAAGTTGAACTGTTTACATTTCTACATGGAAAGACAATATTTGTAACTCTTGAAACTTTTCAGTATCTGGGTAGTTGGTGGGAGTACACACACACACATAGACACACACATGCACACACACATGTATACACGTGCGCACACACATGCATGCACACACAGAGACAGAGAGCACAGAGTGAATTGAATAGGATGGGATCATATCTTAAAAGAAATTAAGGTAAACAGTGAGAGAGAAATGTAGTGGGAGGAAAGAGGGTGAAATGGAATGGGGTAAATTATCTCTCATTCAAGAAGCAAATAGGAGACTTTTTAGTGGAGGGAAAAAGAGGAGAGCTGAGAAAAAAAACATGAAGTTTACCCTCATCACATCTGACTAAAGGATGGAATAAAATGCACACTCATTTTGCTATGAAAACCTATCTTACAATACAGGAAAGTGGGGGAGAAGGGAATAAGCAGTATGTGGGGGATGTTGGAAGGGAGGGCAATAGGTGGAGGGAGCAATTTGAAGTCAACACTTGGGGAGGGACAGGATCAAAAGACAGAATAGAAACCATGGGGGGCAGGATAGGATGGAGGGAAATACAGTTAGTCTTACACAACATGACTATTATGGAAATCATTTGCAAAACTACACAGATATGGCCTATATTGAATTGCCTGCTTTCCCAAAGGGAATGGGTGGGGAGGGAGGGATGGGGAGAATTTGGAACTCAAAGTTTTAGGAACAACTGTTGAGTATTGTTGTTGCTACTAGGAAATAAGGAATACAGTTAATGGGGATGAGAAAGTCATCTGGCCCTACAGGACAAAAGAGAAGATGGGGACAAGAGAAGGGAGGGAGGATAGAAGAGAGGGCAGATTGGTGATAGGGGAAATTAGAATGCTTGGTGTATTGGGGTGGGTGGAGGGGACAAATGGGGAGAAAATTTGGAACCCAAAATTTTATGAAAATGAATGTAAAAAGTTAAATAAATTTATATTTAAAAAAAAAAGAGGTCTTACTAATTAAGGATGACTTCAGTGAAATTAACAGTTCTTTCTGAAAATTCCTCTGAGTAGACAATCAAAGATGGCAAAGTGGGACAGGAAGAAGTACAGCTCAGCCTTCTTATGTAGTAAAGACTGAGGAAGAGCCCCAGACCATGTGGAAATTAAGAAATCCAAGAGAAAACTACTTTTCCCAACCCAAATTAGCACAAGAAGACAGAGCACTATGGGCACTGAACAGGGTATCCATCAAGTAAAGTTGGAGCAGAAGTTTAGAATCTTTGAGTAGGAGGCAGGAAGTGGTGTCTAGAGCTAGGTATTAAGACAGGGGACAAAGACCAGGGGAAGACAAACCTACAGCTTTGTATGTCTGACTTGGGTCACTGGGCTAGGATCTACAGCTATAAATGCTGGAGAAGGAGTGTAGAACAGGAACCATTTTGAAGTTCTGTGCCAAGCATACAATAATATCATACAAGCTTGCAATAGTGTTACCCAGACCCCAAAAGGTGGTCAGGGGCTGGCAAAGCATAAATCAGAATAGCCACAAGGGATACACAGGATTGAAGAAGATAAAATAGACAAGTCTGATCCCACAAAATTAAAAGATGTTGCACAATAAAAATGAATGCAGTTAAAACTAGAAAGGAAAACATTAACTGGGAAAAGTATCTTTGCAATAAGCTCTACCCTAAACCCATTAGACTGGCAAAAAAATAACCAAAAAAGGAAAAATGAAAATTGGTGGAGTGGGGTACAGGAAAAGAGGGACACTGTTGATAGAAGTATAAATTGGTCCAGTCATTCTAGAAAGCAATTTGGAAAGAGTCAAAAAGTCAGTAAGCTGTGCATTCTCCTTAACAAAATTATTACCTGAGCCTATGTCCCAAAGTCAACAATACAAGCAATTTCTTAATTGCTACATAACAAACACTATGCTAAATGCTATGAAGACAAATACAAGCAAAAAAGCAGCTTTAAAAGGAGCTGAAAAAAAAATGGAAGGTGGTGGTAGTCAAAGGGAAGAGAATTGTGCGAGTCAGTGGGGTATCCAGGAGAGGAAGGACCTTGAGCATGTTACAACTTCTCTGGACCTCAGTTAATCATTAGAAAATTAGGGAGTTGGTCTAGACAGCCTCTAAGGTTCTTGTAGCTTTAAATCTCTCTTTATAATTGCTTCATGGAATGAAATGTGATTTCATTGATTTAGGAAATTTCATGGTGAAGAGGCTCCTTCTACAAACACAAGTTGGTACCTCCTCTACAACTCCTAATCTTAGAAAGTTGGGAGGTTAAATGATTTGCCCAGGGTCACACAGCCCTGTTTAATCTGTCAACTTAAGACTTGAACTAGGTTTTCTTAGCTTCTAGTCTTTATGGCACAAGACCTTTAAAAAAATTAATCACTAGATTTGTTTCTGAAGAAGAGATGAAAAAATATAGGTCCTTCATTTCACTGAAAATGGAAGGGGCTATTGATGTTAACATCACATATACCATCAGAAAATTTATTTGCTGGTTAGTTGCTGAATTGCCTTTGTTTTCTTTTCTTTTTTTTATTACAAGGAATCTTTCAGTGTGTTGGGGGAAGAAGAGAGACATAAATTCAAAATGAATTTGACCAAATAACAGAAGATGTTTTATATTTATATATATATATTTTATTTTATATTTATATATAAATATTTTATATTTATATATATATACTTATAACTTAATTCATACTAATAAAGACAGCCAAGTCTATTTTGATGTTCATGGTCTATGGCATAGCAAAACAAAAATTTCTCTTTCAAATCAATCTGGAAAGCAGCTGATTGAGAATATTTTGTAAATTCAAATAATTTTTACCTCAAAAATAATTACAACAATTGTTATTGTTTTATCAAATCCCAAATCATATTGAACTTGGCAATGTAAACCCAGATAAAGTCAACCAAACTTTTAGTGCTCAAGTACATTTGTCTGTGGCAAGAAAAAGGTTCTTTTCTTCTGATTTTTGATAAAATTTCTTTTTTTGTAATTTAGACACTAACTAGAATCATTAGAGAAAGCTATTGATTTTTTTCAAGTTGATTATGGAGATAGTATTGGAGTATTTGAAAAATGGCCTGGGAGATTCAAGAGAGACTTTTGCCTAACAATGTTTATATTTCTAACCTAAATGTTGCCCCTTCATCAGCAATCCTCAGAACTACCTTGATAAAGTTTGTTCTCCATGGAATGGACATAGATGGCATCATTAAGAAGGCATGTGGAGATGAGTAGTAAGGAATATATACCTTTCTTGTCAAAACAACCCTCACTCATAGACTTTTTTATGCATTCCCACTCTGTTACCTACACTAAAATGCCACCAATCACAACATGACATGCACCAAAAAAGTGATGGGATTTCAAAGCAATTGACTTAAAGGGCCATTCATTCTTTTCTGCCAATCAGATTACACAATGATACGTTGTCATTTGTTTCCATTTGAAATTTTTTGAGACAAAGGCATAGATTGGGGGTACCATTGTGCTTTTGCTGATACTGAGAAATTTGTTTTATCCTTAAAATAGGAATGAAAGGAAAATCTCAAAATATTAGCTATCTATGATAGAAGTTGAGTGTACTTAGGACAAGGCTAAAACATCTGTTCACATCTCCCCTTCTCCCTTCCAACAACTGGAGCCTGCTTTGTATAATAATTATCAGTGTTTTTTGAAATTTTGATAACCAGGATATAGGTATAACAATGATACATAAAGTAAAATGACTCCCAGAGATCACTTGTTATAGCATTATCATCACACAATTTGGTTCATCTCTTCTCCCTACCACCAGTATAAATGAGGACAAATTGAGAGATTAAACATAGCATGTGTTTATTTGATTTTGTTTTTTTTTTAAACTACAGAGCATATTTTGTATAGTGGGACAACTATATAGAAAGCACACTCCGGCCTTACCAGTTATGTTTGCTTGGATAAGTCAACTAATTCTCTCTATTTCAGTTTTCTCATTTGTAGAAATATGGATCATAATAAGACCTACTTTCCATGACTGTTGTGCTGGTAAGGTGAGATAATATATGTATAGTGCTTTGGATATTTTAAAGTACAACATAAATATTATCTAAAAAGAAAATAAAAGTTCAATGGAAAATGGGGGAGAAGAAAAGAATTTTGAGTCTCATAAAAATGGCAACATTTACTATTCTACCCCACTGATGTCATTAAATTGAAAATAATGTGAAAGGAGAAAATCGTTAGTTTGCATTTCAAGGACAGATCAGTTTTTTTCTGAGTATCCTGTAAGTCTGCTTGGTCATTAAATTCAAAGATGTTGCTGTTAGAACAAGACTGAATAAATCACTGAATATTAGAAAAAAATGTAAATGGGAATTAGATTGTCCATCTAAAATCTATTTTATGATCAGGTAACTCTACCTATTTGACCATATTTTTCCACCAGTCCTTATATGGTAAACATGAATGAATGTCTGACATATAATAAAAAATATTATTGAAATGGATTAGAAAAATTGGTATAACATTGTAAGATACTTTTGCATGTAATAAGAATTTGACTTTAAGTAGGACTTGGAAATCATTCCTCTTATTCTTGGAAACTCAAGGAGGTCCTTCCCTATTTTTTACACTTTTTACCTTAACCCCTGATCCTTTGTCATCTCACCTCTTTCAGGACTTTACTCCATCAATCATTGCTCCTTTCCATGTGTCCTGCATCTCATGTTCTCCACTGGTTCCTTCCTACAAACATTCCTATTGCAAAACAACTTTCCCTTGGCCACTCTATCACATCCAGCTACATCTTATCTCTCTTTTCCTCTTCAATGACAAACTGTGAAAAAGGTTTCCCTTGCCAATGCTCCAGATCCTCAATGCAAATTCTCTCTTTTATGACTCGTTCATTCTTCTTTTATCCCTTGTATAATTATGCTCTTCAAAGTCATGAATGATTCCCTAATCAGCACCTCCCATGACTTTGTTTAGTCTTCATTCTCCTTGATCTCCCTGCTGCACTAAACACCCCTCCTTCTGGATTTTCTTTTCTCCCTTGATTTCAGAAATATCACACACTCCTGGCTCTCTAAATGCTGTTTTTATCTCTCCTTCATTTGTTTTTTTGACACAAGTAGATGTTTTCTAATGTTTTGTTCTTGGCCCTATTCTCTTTTTACATTCTTTCCTAGGGCAATCTTAATCTTTCTCATGGCTTTGACTTCTCACCAGTATAGATAGGAGTATCAGATCTTTTTCTCCAACCCTGAATTCTCTCCTGAGTTCCAAACTCATAATTCTGACTCTCTTTACAAGATCTCTCCACCAGGATGTCCCACATTTCCAAATTGAGCTAAGTATATTTCCCCAGAAAAAATGCTCTATGCCTCTTTCTGAATTTACTGTTCAAAACCTTTTTCTTTTCTTGGATTCTGGGTTCTTATTCCATAATATTTCTTCATATATATTCATCTCTCAAAACCTCACTGTAAATGTCTTCATTTCTTCTTATTTAGATTATATTTTCCTGATAGGCTTTCTGCCTCCACCATTTCATTTTTTCTGTCCATCCTTTGCACCGATGTCAGAATTATTTTCTCTACAAAAATAGCTAATTACTTTCCTACTCAAAACTCTAAAATAGCTTTTTTAATTGTGTACCAAATAAAGTTAAAAAAAAAAAATACTTGGCCTGACATTCCAGGTCTTTTATCCAGCCTTTTCAGTCAGCCAGCCTTTTCAGTCAACCAGCCTTTTCAGCCCTATTTCTTATTGCTTCACCTCTGTGCTCCACCCAAACTGGAACACAAATTGTCCTGCAGACACACTCTGTATGCCTTTACTCACACTAGTCCCTATGCCTTAGATTTACTTCCCTCTTCCCTTTCTGCCTTCAAATTATTTAAAACCAACTCATATAGCCCTTCCTCTGTGCAAGCTTCGTGGACTCCCCTACAGTTAGTTATGACCTTCCCCCAGAGAACTTGCTCAATGTGATTTTACTCTCTCTGAAGCAGTTTTCCTGGACTATAAATAGCTGTGTATCTCTCATATTCTCCTATTAGACTGTAACTATGACAAACATTATGGGTTCCCCAATAATCATACTGGAAGTACTTAACAAGTGTTTTAACTGAATTTGATATTTAGCAAATATCTATTAGTTCAATGATGAATTAGTTGCAAAAGAGAGTATCAGAAAAAACTGCATCAGAAAAAATAATCTTCAATTTATATTAAAAGGCATTAAAACATTAATACAGTTGTGGTCATAGTATTTCTCATACCCAATAGGTACTTTCAACTTCCACCCTTGAAGAATTACTGGTCTCCCAAAATGCATATCAAAAAAGTAACCACACAAAGAGGCAATCTGGTCAAGTTTTGAATCACCAGTCATGGAGACAGTATTCTGAAAAGCTGCCATATCTGAGAATTAATCTGCCAAATTGCAAGTAGAATGAAGAATAGCAGGGACAGAGAAGTTATGAAAAAAAACAAAATGCATTGACTGAAGTGGAGGTACATTCTGAAGGTCTTAAAAATGTGTGTTCTTGCACCTTGGAATTTATTTTCTGTTTATAAGTGGACTTTAAAACAAAATAGCCTGATTTTTGTCATCAAATACACCTGCCCTTTCATTGATGACTTTTGTTTAAAAGGAACTTAAATGAGAGGCAGAAATAAATTTTCTTAAGAATTGAGGATTTCCTCATTATTCTATAAAAACTTCCCAGAAAATTTGAAAGCAGCAAGACAGAAGCTAGGTATAGAACAACATTTCACACTGTATACCAAGATAAAGTCAAAATTGGTATATGATTCACACATAAAAGGTGAAACTATAAGCAAATTGAGAGAGCATGAAATAGCTTATCTGCCAGATTTATAGATAAAGGAAGAATTTACTACCAATATAGAGAACCTTCATTACAAAATGTAAAACAGATAATTCTGATTATATGAAACTAAAAATGTTTTGCACAAGCAAAATTAATGCAACCAAAATTACAAGGAAAGCAGAAAACTGAGAGGAAAATTTTGTAACAAGTGTCTCTGATAAAGGCCTCATTTCTCAAATAGAGAATTGAGTCAAATTTATAAAAATCCAAGTCATTCCCCAATTAGTAAATGGTCAAAGGATAATAATAGGCAAAGAAATCAAACCTATTTATAGTCATATGAAAAATTCTCTAAATCATTATTGATTAGAGAAAAGCAAATTAAAACAACTCTGAGGTACCACCTCATACCTCTCAGAATGGCTAATATTAAAGAATGGAAAATGTTGGATGTTGGAGGGGATGTGGGAAAACTGGAACCCTAATGCACTGTTGGTGGAGCTGTGAATTGATCCAACCTTTCCGGAAAGGAATTTGGAACCATGCCCAAAGGATATAAAACTGTGTCTACCCTTTGATCCAGCAATACTACTGCCAGGTCTATATCCCAAAGATATCCAAATAAAGGGGAAAGGATGTATTTGTACGAAAATATTTATAGCAGCTCTTTTTGTGATGGCAAAGAATTGGAGATGAAAGGAATGCCCAGCAGTTGGGGAATGGTTACACAATCTGTGGTATATGGTTGTAATGGAATATCATTGTGCTGTAAGAGATGATGAGCAGGATGATTTCAGAAAAATTGGAAAGATTTGCATGAACTGATGCCAGAGAAGTGAACAAAACCAGGACAACACTGTACACAGTAACAGCAATATTGTTAGATGAAGAATTGTGAATGACTTAGCAATTCTCCGCAATACAATGATCTAAGACAATCTTAAAGGATTAATGATGAAGCATACTATGTATCTCCAGAAAAAAGAACTAATATTGACTGAATACAGACTGAAGAATGCATTTTTTCACTTTCATTTTTTTCTCTTTGATTTAAGTCTTCTTGTATGAAATGATCAATATGAAAATGTTTTACAAAGAAAAAAGAATTGAGGTTTTCTATCATCCTTATTGGTGCTTTTAACTTGAGTATGTTCATGTATGCATGTGTGGACATGCTTGCAATGATCTAAGGAGTTCTTCCTGAGGCTTTCCCCTTGCCTTCTCTCCCCACATCATTCTGTCAATAGTGGAGCACATTGCCATGTAAATAAACATTTTCTTTTCATTTTGGAAAAGTGCCAAAGAAAATGAAGATAAGTGTGTATCTAATAAGTGAAATATTACCATTCATATAAGATTATTTTTGCAGCTAAGGGAAAATATTTAAAACACATTCAGTAATAAGTAACCCATGTTTTTCTTCAAGAAAAGTCTCATCCCTAGAGAGTAATTTAGGCAATGATTCATCATTACTTCCTTTCTTTCCCTAGATGAAGATGACACAGAGCAAGCTTACTATGCTCTTGAGAATTGCAAGCCAGCTCAGGGACACCCTGTGATCCCTTCTAAACTTTGTAAATTTCCCACTGATCATTAGCAGTGGATTAGCAACAGTCCTCCAGCATCCCTGAGCCTGAACCAGTAAAATGGTATCTAGCTGTACCTGAGAGGTCAGTTTTGGTTTTCTTACCCTTCCTCCCAACCACAATCTAATTGGCCCACTGAGGAAACCTTGATCTATTTTTTTTTATTATTGCTATTATTCCCTGTCGATGCTAAGGTTATAAATCTACCAGGAAATAGAACTGCACAGAGGATGTGTCAAAGCAGGAACCTGCCCCTCCTTTTATTGTGGCTCTTCTTTTCTGCAGCACTGACACAAATGGTATTCTGACAAGAACAAGCTCAATTAAACAGATAATAGCAGAATTATGTGAGAACAATAAGAGCTGGCTCCATTCTAATGCTGAAGTTTGCATCAATAACGTCCTGTGATTCATCAGATGGGATAAAGACACACTCCTCCTGCATTTAAAATTGCTAGCCTCTAGCTGCTAGGATGGTTAGAGAAAGGGTTCTAAGACATTTTCTCTAGACTCATTTGAATAAAAAATGCTGACACCTCACTAAGTCCCATGGCTTGAGAGAAGTAAAAATGACAGAAAAGACAAGTAGGATCATCAAAACATTGAGGAGTAAGCCCAGTAAAATCCATGAAGCTTAGGAGGAAAGTTGTTCTTAACACTTTGTGCATAGCAATGCACATCTCATTTCAATATTTATTAAGTTTAAGTCCCAGAATTTCTAGTCTGTATATTTCTTGAGATATTTTAAGTTGGATGGGACCAAGGATATTCTCAGTACCATTAGAGAGAAAATGTTGCATTAAAAGTAGTCCAGCACGTAGCAAGCTTTTGTTGAATGAATGAATGTATAAATGACTATACTACACCTGAACTGAAATTTTAAATCTTTAGAGTGTGTCACAATTTATGATTCACAGCCATACAGCATCATCAAAACAATATTGTTAAAAGATGGCAACCTTTGGGAAACTGTAAAATAGTCCTTCTTGAATCTATATAATTTGTACTTGGGGTACTTGTGAGCTTTGCCTGTTTCTCTAGGACTGTATAAGATCATGGCATGTTAGCAGGACAGACATTCTCTTCCTATTCAATTCAGCTACTTGTACATCTAGTGTGTGTGCAAGATGTTGGTACTGAGGCTATAAACTGTTTTTAGTTTATGGATCTCTTTTGGAAGCACTACAAGGATCTAGTGCTTTGGGCAATCACCTCAATATAATCTATAAGCATTAGGGAAAACACCATAATTACCCTTATATCTGGACTCTGTAAATTATCCTCCATGACACTGGTGAAAACCATTGGTGAGCATATGTCTCTTTGTTTTACGACTCACTTGATATTAATAATCACAGGATAAACTTCCAGGACCAGTGACCAGCAAGGTGATAGACTAGACACTTTCTCCAGGCCACATTAACACTCAAAAAAATAAAGAAGAATTATGAACATGCAACAGAATAACTTAGTTAAATCCACAGGGCAAGAAAGCCCAACAAGGTTAAAGCCTTATGAATTAATACTAGAAAACATTAGTCTTTAATGAGCTTACTCATCACTCCTTTCCTACTAGCCTCCATGCTCCAATAGGAATGCATGATCCAATCCTTAGGCTAGTACCTGTGACACACAAAAAGATTCCTCTCTTGCTGCCAAAATCTTGCTAGCACCCCACCCACCACTCTATCAACTTTTCACCCATGATCTAAATTGAAAGGTTCAGTTAGAATCTTCCCAGGCAAAGAAGCAAAGGAAAAGATCCAAGGAAGGAAGGATGGCAGGAGTTATTGAAAAACTCTGCAGTGGGGCAGAAAGAAAAGGGACTGAAATACAAATGGAGTCAATCCCAAAAGATACTTGGGACAGGGATAAGGACAGTGAAAAATATATCCCACAACATGGGAGAAGTTGGAGACAGCCTTGGAGACCAGCTCTTAAAATGTGAACACACTCAATTATTTCCTAACACTCCCCTCCTTTTTACACTCACCACTACCTTCCCTTTGGTCCTGATAGTTTCTTTGTTGAGATTAAGAAATTTCTACACCAAAGCCTTCATTGTGTACTGGGGATGGGTAATGGGAAGGGGAGAGTCTGTGTGGGATTATGTATGTACGTCCAACTCGTCTTCATCATATTCAGATAAGAGTGAGGTTTATGTGATCTGCACTTCCCTTAACTCTTCCTCCATGTTTATATGCTCTTCTCATATATCTCAATTATTTGTAGATGCATATCTTCATCTTTTTTTAAAAGCAAATCACCACATATTTATATTTCATATATGCTTGCATATGTACAAGTTGTTTCTTTTTTAATTATTAATTTTATTCTGAACTTAAGAAATAACACAAGCATTTCTATAACATATAATAGGATAAAAAAAGATTATTGCACATGAAACTGCAACTCTATTGTGCACAACTTGCAATTCCTTTTAAATATATAATAAAGTTATTACATAACTTTCTCTTTTTTTACCTTTTTCATTTCCTTCCCCTCCTCCACCCTAAAGGTGACTAGCATTAGAGACAAATATATACACAGACACAAATATATATATATATATATATGTATATACACATATATATGTTATGTGTGTATACGTGTGTATAAAATCATTCTATACATACTTCTGTCATTTTTTTTCCTCTGAATGCACATAGTATTTTTTTCCATAGGTCCTTTGCAGTTAATTTGTATATTTATAATAATCAAAATCAGGCTAGTAGTCTGAGCACTTTCCTTCAAATGGAGGTTCTGAGAAGAACTGAGGGTGAAGAAATGAGTATAAAAAGGGCAAAACAGAAAAAAAATAATTAAGATGAGATCCAACAAAATGGCCTGAATGAAGAAGGCATCTCTTCTAATTGGGTAAGAGGTGAGTGAGGAATATGCAGAGCAGCATCAGAGAATGATCCATAGAGGATGTAGAAGGAGAAGAATTTCAAATAGGAAGACAAGAGAAAAGAATTCATTTCAGATGCAGTGGATATCATGTGCAGAAGCATAGAGTTGGGTGTGTGTAGGAGGAATGGCCATGTGTCCAGCTTATTTAGACTATCAGTAAACTGGACTCTCCTGGATTATAGGTACCTTCCTTCTGAAAGCATCTTCTTTCTTAGATGCTTCCACAATAAGCAAATATTTGAAAATTAATATTTATAAGAAATGTAATTTACTGAAAGGATTAATAATCTAAATAAGGAATAGATTACAAATGCAAAGCAGTCCAATTTTCTTGTTTTGTTGACAAAAGCATTTATGAAGTGTTTATATTCTAATAAGTGGAAAAGAGACAAATAAATGTTTTTTTCAAAATCCAGTTGTCTTCAAAATTAATAGAAGGACATAAATAAAACAAATACTATTTCATTTCTTCATTCCCGTCTGGTCTCTATTCCTGATTCTCTGAACTTCTTTCTCTACCATGCCCCACTCAGGTACCTTCTTTCCTCTTTTGCCCCCTCTTCAGTTTCACATTTTACCACTTTAATTATTTAATTTTTTTTTAATTGCATGTAAAATTTTTAATATTAGTTTTTTAATTTCGCTTTCCAAATTCCCTCCCTCTTTGTACTCCCTCCCTTGAGAATGCAAGCCATTTGATAGAGATAATATATGTGCATTCATGCAAAACATATTTCCATATTAGTCATATAGTAAAAGAAAACATAGACCAAAAAAATGTTAAAGAAAGTTTTTAAAACTATGTTTTTATCTGCATTCAGACTTCATCAGTTCTTTCTTTGAAAATGGGTAGCATTTTTCATCATCAGTCCTTCAAAATTGTCTTAGATCATTATGTTGTTGAGATGGCTATGTCATTCACAGTTGATCATCATACAATATTTCTGTTACTATGCAAAATGTTCTCCTGGTTCTGACCAGTTCACTTTGCATCAGTTCATGTAAGTCTTTATATAGGTTTTTCTAAAAGCAACTTGCTTATTGTTTCTTAATGTACAATAGCATTCCATCACAATCATATACTGCAATTTGCTCAGCCATTCCCCAGTTGATAGATATCCCCTCAGTTTCCAATTCTTTGCCACCTCAAAAAGAGCTGCTATAAATACTTTTCTGCACATAGATCCTTTTTCTTTTTTTTCATCTCTTTGAATACAAATCCAATAGTGCTATTGCTGGGTCAGAGGGTATGAGTAGTTTTATAGTCTGTTAGGAATCATTGCAAATTGTTCTCCAGGATTATTGGATCAGTTTTCAACTTCCCCAACCAGCTTCCCTTTTTATATTGTCTTCAAAAATTAGGATATCAGCTCCTTAAGGGCAGGGACTCTATTTTTGCTTGCATTTGTATTCTGAGTATCTAGCACAGTGCTTGACATATAGTAAGGGTTTACTATATGCTTGTTGACAACTTGAAGTGACTTGAAAACAAAGACATTTTTCACCTTTTATCCTTAGCATTTAGCAGAGTGCCTTAAACATAATCAATGAAACATATCTGAAGATTAGGATGTGTATGACTAATGAATCCCATTTTTTGAAAGTTTTGACAAACCTCTGCTAGATTTCTGGGGACCACTGAATCTTTTCTACTAAATTATAGAAATAATATACAACCAGGGAGTGGCACACTTCTATGGGCAAAACTTCTGCATGCTTCTTAACACCAACACTGAACTCTTTCCCAAAGGAGAATAAACCTTCACTTGTATGAGTAAAAAAATTACAGATTAAGTACCACACTTGTCAGCAATGGGAATGCATTTATTAATGAATTGTTCTTAAGAACTGAATCACCAGTCCCTCATGAAGGGGAAGAAACCCACCTTGGCCCTGACCAAGCAAGGCTCTTCAAGAAGTTTCGTGGGATGACTACAAAGCTAATTCAGAGAGGTTCTCCAAAAATGTTTGCTTCTATCACTGGTCAAACTCTTTAGAAATTCCCAGAAGAAAAGGAAATAGTCTGAGCAGACAAGTTTTGGTTATTTAAATCTAATAATCAATCAGTATTTAACTATGTAAAATCAAGTGGTCAATACAGGAGTTTTTACTTTTGATTGATACACATCTGTGAGCAGTCATTTCTTGACTCACATTGAGAATATAATTTTTGAAAGTACCTAAACATATTCTGCCAGAATTCATGCAGTGAATAGTCATAAGGAAAAGAAGAATACAGATCCCTAGATAAATAAATCTGAATATAGTTTTTAGATTATTGTCAGTTAGAATCTGATCTGAAAGAGTTCACTACAAGTTTAGTGTTCCAAAATGACCACAATGCCAAAGGTTCTTTACCATAGATCTTGTCAGTCACCAGTTGGGGGTAGGATAAGGAAGACACTCAGCACTCCCAGGACACATTATCTATAACATAATCATTTTCTTAAAAGATGATACTTAGCAAAGTGGACACATTGTCTAATGCTCTAATTTCTGATAGAGTGTTTTGACCCCTTTTCTTGTTTCCTGTCTTGTTATAGATGATAGATTTACTTAGCATAAACCCATAGACAAGAGGATCTTTCTTGGATTAGATGTTTACTACTTAGCTTATGACTTACGGTTGGTTACTTTAAGGTAATAAAAAAGCAAATGCCTCAAAAATACGCTGATTTTCTTCTAGTCTTGTTAAATGAAGATATAATCAACATACAAGTCATTTCTATAGTAAGATAATTTATATGCAGGTAGTAAGACTACAACTGTATCTTCTTTCAGGTCTGAAAGAGAAGGCCAAAAATAATTTTGTCGTTGTTGTACTTACTACGAGGACAGATTTAGAAGGGACCTCAAGAAATTCTCATTGGCCTTTGAGCAGATGATGACTTAAACCAACAAGGAAAAATGAAGAGCACCAAACATGGAGCCCTCAAGCTCCTTGTTACGGTTAGCAACAACTAGCTCTAGGTCAATTTCTGTTTATGGATTCTGGACAAAATTTTTAACCCAGGGCCTTATTGTCATTCAATCAGTCCATAAGTCAGTCAAAAATCATTTATTAAGTTTCAGACACTGTGCTAAGAGGAGCAGCTAAGTAACTTAATGGAGAGAGTAACAAGCCTGGAATCAGGAACTTATCTTCCTGAGTTCAAATCCAACCTCAGACTCTTACAAGCTGTGTGACTCTTGTTAAGCCACTTAACCCTGTTTGCCTCAGTTTTCTCATATAAAAATGAGATGGAAAAGGAAATGACAAACCACTCCAATATCTCTTCCAAGAAAATCCCAAATGGGGTCAGGAAGTGTTGGACATGACTGAAAAATGTCTGAACAATAATAACAAATTGTGCTAAGTGGTAGACATAACAAAGACAAAACCATGGTCCCTCATCTCAGTGAGCTCACATTTAATAGAAGAAATAAGATGTAAATATAACTATGTACATATGGCATATATAGATGAAAATTAATTTCAGTGGCAATACATGAGGGTTGAAGGTAGGGAGAGAACCAGGGAGTTTTTTGTTTTGTTTTGTTTTGTTTGCAGAAGGTAGGTTTCAGCTGAGTCCTAAAGGAAGCCAAGAAATGTAAAAGTTAAGAGGAGACAGGAATCCAGGCACAGGGGAAGGGCCAGTACAAAATCAAGAGATGGCGTGTCGTGTGAAGAGCAGCAGTCAGTCATATAGCTCGAGTATAGAGTATGTAAAGTTAAGTTTTAAGAAATGTAGGAGTCAAATTATAAAGGTTCAAATACCAAAAAGATACAAAATATGATATATATTAGAAATATGAGGAAAGGCACAAAATATGTTACTGAATTAAATTAAATAAGCTCTGAGAGGAACATTGGACTGAAATCAAGGAAATGTTTCCTCCTCCTGACCCTGCTACGAATGTTACATCATCTTTGTGGGCTTTAGTTTTCTATTCTGAAAAATTAATTTTAAGGTCCCTCCCAGTTATGATGCTATTATTCTAATTTCTTAAACCATCAGAGAATCAGTTTCCTCATTTGTAAAATGGGTAGAACAATATATGGAGGTGCTCTGAAGAAAGCAGTATATCAAAGTTAGATTATTAGCAGTGACAGGAGTAGTAGGAGGACCTTTTTTGAGTCATTATGTGGAACTATGGACAAGGTATTTGTGGACTGATCAGTCAACAAATGTTTATTAAAACTAGGTTTTGTGTGTGTGTGTGTGTGTGTGTGTGTGTGTGTGTGTGTGTGTGTGTTTTCCAGGTGCTGTGCTAAGTGATAAGGATACAAAGAAAGGTAAAATATAGTTTCTGCTCTCAAAGTGTTCACAGTCTAATGTTGGAGAAAACACGCAAGCAATTATGTCCAAACAAGCTACATATGAGATTTTTTAAGAGAGGTTTTATTCTATTTAGCGGCAAATATTTACTTCCTTTACTTACTGAACTAGAGTACTGAATTACAACGTACATGAGGGTAAGGTGTAAGAATGGAAAGGTAGTGAGGGATTCTATGGGACTTGAGAGATGCAAGACAGTTTAAGGATCAGAATCATTACTTCCACACTATTTTCATTGACAATAAAATCCTAAGAACATTATCATTTGAATAGCTACCTTCACTTAAGAAGTTTTCCTGTACAAAGATATTCATGAAGACTGTGGTTATTTCATGATGGTATAAAAGTTATATCTTACTTTTATAATTTTAGTGGATGCAGTCATCTGATTCTAATGAAATTTAGGTCTATTAGTACTTTGGTTGATTGGTTGGTTGCACTCCTACATTCTCCAAGAGGACCAAAATGACATCACTATGATAAAGTGAAGTTTCGGTGTGTCCGACTGTGGCTAATCAGACCAACAGAAGCCCAGAATGCTCTACCACAGGTTGGGCACATATAGTCCATGTGAATATTTGGGGTGGATACTCCAAAACTGTGCATCCTACATTTACTTTGTGCTGTCTCAATTCTGCTTTGCTCATAAAGCAAAGCAGGCTTTCTGATGTAGGCACACCATGCTAAGCAGTGCTGTTCCAGTGTGTCCTATGTTGCACAGTCAAATCCAAAGTTTTGAGAGTGTACTGGTATCACTTCTTCTGACCACCATGTGATTGCCTGGCCCATGCGAGTTCTCCATAACATAGCCTTTTTGGCAAACATACATTTTGCATTCAAACAACGTGGCCAACCCATCAGAGTTGCACTCTCTGAAGCATAGTTTGAATACTTGGAAGTTCAGCTTGAGTACTTTGGTTAAACTGTGACTGAGCCACACATAAGGAAAAAGATTTAAACCAATTGCTGTATAGAAGTAGCTATATGGTGTAGTGGATAATGCAGCAAGCCTAGTCAGGAATACCTCAGTTCAAATTCAGTCTCAGATAATAAATATGTGACCTTAAAGAAAATATAGTAAATGGTGAGAGAGAAAGGTAGGGGGAGGAAAGAGGGTGAAATGAAATGGGGTAAATTATATGTCATTTAAGAGGCAAGCAAGAGACTTTTTAGTGGAGGGAAAAAGAGGAGAGCTGAGAAAAAAAAAACCAAGAAATTTACCCTTATCACATTTGACTAAAGGAAGGAATAAAATGCACACTCATTTTGGTATGAAAACCTATCTTACAGTATAGGAAAGTGGGGGAGAAGGAGATAAGCAAGGGGGGTGATGATGGAAGGGAGGGCAAAGGGAGGAGGGAGCAATTTGAAGTCAACACTTGGGGAGGGACAGGATCAAAAGACAGAATAGAAACAATGAGGGGCAGGATAGGATGGAGGGTAATTCAGTTAGTCTTACACAACACGACTATCAGGGAAGTCATTTGCAAAACTACACAGATAGGGCCTATATTGAATTGCCTGCCTTCCCAAAGGGAATGGGTGGGGAGGGATGGGGAGAATTTGGAACTCAAAGTTTTAGGAACAACTGTTTAGTATTGTTGTTGCTACTAGGAAAGAAGACATACAGTTAATGAGGAATAGAAAGTCATCTGGCCCTACAGGAGAAAAGAGAAAATGGGGACAAGAGAAGGGAGGGATGATAGAAGAGAGGGCAGATTGGAGACAGGGGAAATTAGATTGCTCGGTGTATTGGGGTGGGGGGATAAAAGGGGAGAAAATTTGGAACCCAAAATTTTGTGAAAATGAATGTAAAAGTTAAATAAATAAATTTTTATCAAAAAAAAAAAGAAAATATAAAATGAAGAGACTGTTATGAGAATCAAATGAGATAATGTTTGTACAACAATTAGCAGAGAATCTGGAACATAGTAGATGAAATATAAATGCTAGTTATTATCATTATTACTACAGGCAGCTGCGTGGTACATTGGATAGAATGCTGGCCCTGGAGTCAGGAAGACTCTTCTTCCTAAGTTCAAATCTAGCCTCATACACTTATTAGCTGCGTGACCCTGGGCAAGTCACTTAACCCTGTCTGCCTCAGTTCTTCATCTGTAAAATAAGCTGGAGAAGGAAATGGCAAATCACTTTAGTATCTTTGCCAAAAAAATTCCCAAAATGGGGTCACAAAAAGTCAAATAGTTGAAAAATGACTGAATAACAACAAATTATTGCTGTATGGATCCATGTGTATGTGCGCATTTTGAGAGTTGAGAGAACACTGGACCTGGCATGTAGAGACTCAAGTTCAAGTCTCTTCTCTAATTTGTAGCACATGAAGTATATAAATGTGAACTATAGGGTTTTGTTTTATAGAAAACAGTTTACAATATTTGAGCTACATGATCATAACCAGGGACTTTAACTATGCTAAAACTGTAAAATTGAAATAGCTTCAAATCTCACTCAAAACTGTGTTCTCAACCACTCTCTGTTATGCAACAATTAAGAAGGTTTGCAAAGTCATATATTTTCTTAGGAAAGGCAATGAAAGCAGTAGCACCATTTTCTGAGCAAGTTTTCTGTTCTAACTTTCATTGACAGATGTTTCTTCTCTTTTGCTTCATATCTTCGGGTTTCTTCCTGTGTCTATAGCTTTCTGAATATTATTAGTGATTTTTTTTTTGTTTTTGAGGATTTGATCTTCTTTTGATGTTTTCTCTAAGGATGTCACAACAGAAAACCAGGAACTCATCACTGTTGTTGACAAACTTAGTTGCTGTGAACCATCAAACATTATATATCATGAACGTGAATCCACTGAAATCCACAGCAAGATGTAGTATACTTGTGATATATAAAAGACACCATTTTCTGAGAGTAGACTGTGAGCATTCTGCTTTGGAACACTGAGCAGCAGATTGTATTAAAAACTGTTGTTGTTTATCCTTCATTCTCAAAGATCAACGATATCATGAGGATGAGGTTTTGATTGTACATGAACAGGATTTAAGTGAGGCAGAGTTACAAAGAGTTGTCTGCTGTCTCTCTCCTCCACAATCATCAAAGCCCAGTGGCAAGACAAAAGTCAAGATGATTGGCAATGGCCCAAGATGCAGTGGGTGACCTTGGTCTTTATAAATTAAGATCTTTCCCTAGTCTGTTTGTCTGAGGCAATGCCCATTCAATGATTAAGGGCTTGGTAAGAATTGAGACAAAAGATAGCCTAATTGCCCATCACAAAATTATCAGTCTCAGATTATATCTTATTCTGGTCCCCTTGATCACCCCACCCTCCTTCTAGTAAGTATACTAAGTAAGTTTACAAATAGCCAGTATAGGGTAGCAATACTAGGAAGTAAGGTTGCAAAGGTGAACCTCGAAGTCATGTACAAACCATTCCAAAGATCAAAGGAGAATATTTTACAAATCATGTCATATAGTAACCAAAGGTCACATCCTTGTAGTATGTGCTGATTCAAGGGAAGACTTTACCGTCAGAGATTTTTGGTCCTATGATACATGAATCTAAGACAGGTTCTAGAAGAACATCAAATGGTGATGACAACTTTGAGATGACAGTGGATATGTTAACTTTAAAGTGTTACTGACAACTTTGTAATTTGGCTACATGACTGAACTAACCCCAAAGTAGTAGACATAAAAGTTAACTGTTTCCCCACAGACCCAATAAAAAAATAAGACTTTAAACTCCTATCCCCCACCCAGTTCTCTTTCATTTCCATTGGGCCCATGTTGCCTAGTGTTTCTAACCCATGGTCACATGAGTGAAACTCTGATTCTCTGTTTCCCCATCCTCTTCCCCACCACTATCCACCTTCGTTAGCCACCACATCCACTATCCCCAAACTGTCTGTCTGAAACACTATCTATACTTGCATTTGTACTGTCTGTACTATATGCCCCATACACTCTGTGCCTTACTTTTAAGTGTGATTGCTGTCTCATTTCCAATGATTACCCAAAGAACTAGATATGCCTGCCCCATTTCATAATTTCACAAATTAGTTATCAATTCACAGAAGATGGCACTTGAACTGGACCTTAATTGATGGGTACAATGTTAACAAGTAGAAATGGGGAGAGGAAGATATTACAGGTATGGAGAAAGTACAAAGACTCAAAGTAAAAAATCTTGGGGTACTGATTAGCCCGGTGTGTCCAAAGCATAAAATATATACTGAGATGTAGTATGAGATAAAGCTGGAAAGGTAAATTGGAAACCAACTATGAAAAGTGTAGAATTTCAGATTAAGGAGTTTGATCTTTATCAGTAGGCAAGGCTTCAATTAATGAGTTATTTCAATAGTCCATAGGAGGAGGAATAAGAGATTGGACTTGAATTATGGCAGTGAGAAGGGTAAAGAAAGGAGACAGAATTAAAAGAATGTAGTATGTGATCATATTTATGGGACACGAGAGAAGATTCAGAGATTATGAGCATTGATGAATGAAAGAATGTCAGAGGTAGGAATATCAGGATTGGATGCAGATTTAAGGAAAATGATATATTCAGTTGTAGCCACATAGAGCTGGAGGTGTTTGGGCATATCTATTGTCCAGTCTGCAGTAGGAACCTGAAGCTTAGGAGAGGCATCAGGGATAAAGACTTCAGATATGGTTGTATATAAAAGTGGTTGTTGTAGCCTCTAGCATAAGTGATATCTCTTGCTCAAAAGTTATAGAGAGAAATAAAACAGGAGTGCAATGCTTAGTGTTGGAACATATCAAAGGCTCAAAGATAAAAAAGACAAAAAGGGAGTGATTGAAAATAGAGTGTCATTATAAATGAAAAAATAGAAAGTATCAATTCAATTCAACAAGCATTTATTAAGTTCTACAGTGTGTCTGGCACTGTTCGCAGCTCCTCAGTTACTCAAGTGAGTGATAAAATATTCAATATTCAAGTGAGTGGTAAAAAAAAAAAAAACTCCACCAAATTCTTTCTTTGCCAGACTTCCATTTTGCTGCAACTTACTTCTGTTTTCATTTATGACAACAGCAAAGTTATTTGTAGCATTTAATCCCTCCAGCAGTATGCCTAATCATTGGTCATTCAACATGCATCTTGCATTCTGAGAGCACGTACAGACAGACACAGTGGGAAATGCAGCAAGATACAGGGGCAGACAAAGAGAGAACATATAAAGAATTTACTAAGTACTTACTATGTGCCAGTCACTTTAGTGAGCCCAGGGGAGGAGGAAATAAACAATGCTCCCTCCAGGAACTCAAATTCAAATAGGGGAAGATAACACACAAAGAGAGTGGGAAAGTGGGACTTGGGAAGATGAGTCATGAGGTAGGGATCATCAGGAAGAGGCATGAACATCTAGTTCTGACCAAGATATCAAAGCTAAGCTACCAGAGCCCAGAGCCTCAGATGGAGAATCCAGCATTCCAGTGGGGAGAGAAGAATGGGATATAGGAATGATGGCTGGAATAGAGGAACCATGGTGTAGAGATGGTCAAGAAGTCATTTAGAGAGTCAAGAGTCAAGTTTTATAGGCTGTTCCATCCCTTAACACTTCTCACCTGGACTAGTACAATGGCTTCCTAATTTGTCTCCCTAACTTAAGTCTTTCCCCCATCCTAACCCATCCTCTACAAGGCCACCAAAGCACTTTTCCAAAATCATAGGTCTTTAGGAAACTTTTTAAGAACTCTGGGTTCCTATTACTATTAGAATAAAAAACATATGCCTATGCTTATGTATATACACATGTGTCGTATGTATGTATGTATACACATATACATACATGCGTATCATGTATATATGTGTGCTCTGTGTGTATATATATGTGTTCCTCTGGAATTTAAAACTCTTTACAAACTGGCCCCTTTCTACTCTTCTTGGGTTTTTACACATTCCTCTCCTTCAAGCCCTCTGCAGTGCAGTTATCCTGGCTAATACTCCTGTTCCTCACACAGAGTTTTCTGATCCTAATTTCTGTGCCTTTTCACCATGATCTCACTTTATCTTTGGCTGTCCCTGGTTTTCTTCAAGATTCAGCTTATATGAAATCCGCCAAAACCTTTCCTAGTCCTCACTCCACCCCCAGACTCCACTGACATCTCTTCTAAGCTTATTTTATATCTCTTTTTAAAAAATAATTATTTATTTTTGTTCTCAACAGACACTTCCACAAGATTTTGAGTTCCAAATTTTCTCCCCATCTCTCCCCTGTGCCCATCCCAAGACAGTATGCATTCTGATTACCATTTCCCCCAATCTGCCCTCCCTTTTATCACTCCCCTCCCTTCTCTTATTCCCATCCCCTCTATTTTCTTGGAGGGCAAGATAGATTTCTATACCCCATTGCCTATACATCTTATTTCTCAATGGCATGTAAAAACAATTTTAACATTCACTTTTAAAACTTTGAGCTCCAACTACTCTCCCTTCCTCATCCATTCCCACTGACAAGACAAGCAATTCAATATAGGTTATACATGTGTAGTTATGCAAAATATTTTCATAACAGTCATATTGTGAATAACTATATTTCCCTCCATCCTTCCCTGCCCCCATTTATTCTATTCTCTTTTTTGACCCTATTTCTCCTCAATAGTGCTTAATTCTAATTACCCCCTCCTCCCATTTTCCCTCCCTTCTCTCAACGGATCCCTGGAAGGACATTACTACTCAAAGTTCATTAGGTTTCCCATCACGAGAGCAGCAATTACTTCTGTAAGATTTTTGGAATGAGTAGAGGGAAAGTACTTTGCAAAGAAATTATAAATGCTAACATAAACAACAATGTGTAATAATGGGATAAAAATAATATAGGCTAACAAAAATAGTATAGGGTAACAAGGCAGAGCTATTAAACTCTATTAACGGATTACTTGTAAATACTACTTTTGCCAACATTTAACTACTGACCAAGCTATTAAAACCTGGCTATATCTTCCTGTTCAAACATATTTTTAGGCCAACTGATCATTTTGTCCATTAGGCGTGGGGTCAGAAGTTTGTTATATAAATGCAATTCTACCAGATACCATAATGACATTGGCTTGATTAGGGCCAATTTTGAACTTGGATACTCATCATAAACTGAACTTTTCTTGAACTGCATTCAGATTATCAATAATAGTAACCTAGCATTAATATAGCGCCTATTATGTTCCAGGCATTGAGCTAAGCACTTTGAAAATATTATCTCATTTGAACTCAAAACAACACTGGGAGATGCTATTATTATTCTTATTTTATAGTTGAGAAAACCAAGGGATATTTATTTATTCTTATTTTATAGTTGAGGAAATCACTGGTTAAGGGACTTGCCCAATGTCACACAACTAATAAGTGTCTGGGACTGGATTTGATCTCCAGTCTTTCTGACCCCAAGCCCAGTGCTCTATCCTCTGTGCTATTTAGCTGACTGAAAAATAATAATGAATAATTCTATAATATTTTGAAGTTTGGGCATATATAAAATCTCATATGATCCTCACAACCCTATGAGGTAAGTGCTATAATTATTCCCACATTACAGCTAAGGAAACAGAGACAGAGGTCAAGTCACTTGTCAAAGGTCACACAACTAGTGTCAGAGGTCAAATTTGAATAAAAAGTCTTTCTGATTGCAGGTCTGACATTCTATCTACTGTGCCATTTAGTTGCTACTTTAAAAATTCCCAGTCTACAAACCAACAATATCAAAAGAACTGTGCCCTTTTTACCCATCTGAGAAACATAAGGAGTCAAAAGAAAAACTGAGATTTGTAGATTTTCCAGGTGAGAATGGATATGTGAAAGGCTAAATGAAGAAGAAAAATAATTCTACATCTAGTATATAAGGGAAGAGAAGGAAGAGAAAATAAGGACATGGGAAAAAGGGAGAGTAAATGCAATTAAGAAAGCTTGAAAATGAATTGATCATTTAATTAATAAGCATTTATTAAGCACCTTTTATGTACCATACCCTGGGAATACAAATATAAAAATGAGATAAAAAATCCTTAGCTTCAAGAATATTAAATTCTATGGGGAAAACAACATGTCCATGCACGAAGATATGCAAAATCTATACAAAATAATTATAATTTCAGAGGAAAGGCACCAAGTACTAGAGGATCAGAAAAAGGCTCTTGTTTAGCATTTAAGCTAAACTTTGAAGAAAACTCGAAATGGGGAAGAGTCTATGTAAAAAGGATATGGGCAGTGCAAAATGAAAACTGAGAAAAAAGACAGAAAAATTGGAGAGATTAGAAACAAAAGTAGAAAAAGACCTCAGACTAAAGAAAGGACAAGGAGATGCCCTTGATGTCTTAGTTCAATTAATTCATGAATACCAAAAAGCAAACCAAATGGGATTATGCCTGCCTCCCATGAAAAATAGTCGTATTGATGTCTTCTTATAATGCACTCACTGGTTTATGAATCCACCATATTGGTTTATGAATCCACCTTCTTCCAGTGTGCATCACAAATTGAGTTAATGTCCCAGGATATATCATTTGGCCTTTATATTTCTGACCTAAACAACACATGTAAAATCACTTGTAATAAGTTAAATCACTATTGACCAGAAGTCTCTGAAGGCTCATAGACTCATGTTGTGCTGCTAATGTCAACCCCTGTTTTAGTTTCAACACTGTCTATGGAACTTCTAAACTGGAAGGGTTCAAAAGAAATATAATGTCATGTCTAGGTCATTTCCATCCACCACAGATGTTTTTCATGTCACCTGTATTTGTTGTAGATGCATATAAAGTTTTCTCCAAAGAGAATGTGAGCATACCAATGAGTTCTTGGACAAACCCAGAGCTTGTTGTCATCTATCCTTAATTGATGAACAAAGCCAAAGGTTAGAGCCTTAGAGCATATGACAAGGAGGTAGCAAACAAATATCCTCCTTCTGGGTTTAGAGTGTTTTGTAGGCATTGTGGGAAAATACTAAGTTCCTTCTAATTGTATATCTTATAATCCAGTATCCTAAATGAAACAATCTGAGAATTATGGTCTTTTAGTACACACAATAAAACAAAAAGTTGGAATACAACTCTTTTGGAAATCATGTATCATGAGGAGATGTCAGTATGACAGTTTTTCATTGGTGGCAAGCACATTTTTCATCCTATATAACTTGCTTTTGGGTATTCATGGAAAATTTTCAAGTTGGCTGGACATCAAAAATAATTCCTTATCTTCATTTAATCTTTTTTTCCTACTTTGGCTCATAGTTCTCTATCTGATTTCTATATCCATTTTTCTCTACTTAATTTTCATTTCCTTTCAGTGACCATATTGTATTTGCACTCTTCTTCTAGGTTGTAATGTCATACCAAAATTTTAACTCTAATTCAAGGAGGGGCATCAATTTCCTGAAAAATCCTCATTAGACACCATACTGTCTAAGCTCTGTCTCTCTTTAATTGGTTTACTTGTGAAGAAGCAATTTACTTTATACCCTCTTTGCAGAGTTTGAAGGGTTTACAACCATGTAGTGTCAATGAAGAGTTTTAAGATGCTTTCAATTTTGCTTACTGGCTTAAGATTCTTCAAATTTTCAGAACTAATTTACATTTAAAAGATAAGAGTTTAAGTATTCAATCTGAGCCCATACTTATTGATACCATCAAATGAGCACTTTATATAGCACAATATATAAATCAAAGTAACCATTTGACCAGCTAAAATAATATGAAAATGATCAGAATATTTTGTTTTCGTGAAAATGTCATGTAAATTCTTCTCACAGGATGTCTGAGCATTTGCATAGATCTGGTCTAGTGACACATACATTACATACACTTCATTTTTATAAAATGATAGTCTAGTCAATAAGCATTTATTAAGCACCTACTATATGCCCACACTGTCATCATAAGCACTATGGATACAAACAAAGGCAAAAGTTCCAGCTCTCAAAGAACTCATAGTCTAATGGGAGAAACAATATATATACAACTATTTGCAAAGATAAGCAAAAAAAGTTGCAGACAATCTAAGAGAGAATGTACTAGTATTAAAGCAGTTCAGGAAAAGCTTCTTTTAGAAGATGGAATTTTAGCTGAGACTTGAATGAAGAAAAAAAATGGCAGAGCTGGGGAAGGAGAGAATTCCAGACATAGGAGAAAGTTGCGTAAGAGTGTAAATGAGTTGGCCATGATTGCACGGCCAGAATGTATCTGATAAAGACATCTAGGTAGTGCTAGATAGAATGCTGGGCCTAAAATCAGGAATATATTTTTAAATCAGGAAGACCTAGTGTATTGCAAATGTATTTTTAATGGAATTGTATTGTTACATAATGGCAAGATCTTTCTCCTCCATTAATATGCCCATGTGACCTACTTGAGTCCCATGGAAGCCTAAGTAACATGAGTCTAAGTCACATGGAACAGGAAGAGATGGAGTTAGAGCAGATCTGGGAGGAAGTTGGTCAGAGAGCAATCAGAACTGGGAAAGGCAGCTGACTAGCATGAGTGAGAGAGCCTGTTTGTGATTTGTTTAAGGGGCTGGTCTGTGGGAAGTCTAATAAAGGAAAGACTTGGGGATGGTGCTGTCTTCTGCATTGTTATTGTGTATGGATTTCTTTGTTACTATAATAGATTTGGCTTTCTCATGTTGGGATCTGCCTTTCTCGTGTCTGAAAAAATGTTTTGGTTCTGTCTTAGATGAGGAGAGTCTGTTGGTATTTCACAATTCAGAATTGTGCTGGCATATTCATGGTTGTGAATATGTTGTTGGTGTTACACTTGGGTTAAAATCTAGCCTCAGAAACTTACTAGCTGTGCGGCCTTAGGAAAGTCACTTAACCTTTCTTTGTCTCAAATTCTTCAATTGTAAAATGGAGGTAATAACAACACCTACTTCTCAGGGTTGTTGTGAAGATTAAATGAGATATTCATTAACACTCTAAAAATGCTGTTATTATTATACCCAGATTTCCTGACTTGAAGGCCAGAATTTTATTAACTATATGATACCCCCTCTCTCCCTCAATTTATAAAGGCAGAAACCGAGATCCAGTGAAATGAAATTTTCCAAGGTCATAGGAAGATATGATTCTGAGCTGAAAGTACCTTAAAGACTTTCTATTCCATCTCAAAAAAAGAAATTGAGACCCAGAATAACTCATATAGCCAGTGAAGAAGCTCATACTTGAGGACCTACAAGGTTACAGGTGGCCTCCAGGCTGCAGATTTCCCATCCTTGACCTACAGAGTTATCAGAACTTTTATATTAAACTCTATCTGGACTCCCTATCATCCTATAGCTCTGCAAAGTTAGCCTTTAATAAAGCCCATTGTGATTCAAAAAGCAGTACTTGATTATTCCTTTAAACCCAAATCACTCAGGTTTTCACTGATTGGTCAAAAATACCTAAGGGGGGAGGAGCCAAGACGGCTGAGTAGAAAGACACACATATGCTAGCTCCTAACCCACAGCCCATAAAATACCTGTAAAGAAGAACTCCCAACAAATTCTGGAGCAGCAGAAGTCACAGAACAATGGAGTGGAGGAGATTTCTGTTCCAGAGAGACCTGAAAAACTGACACCAAAGGTATGTCGAGCACCAGACCCGGAGAAGAGCCCAGCCCTGCCTTGGCACGAGAGGACCAGATCTAAGCAGGCTTCAGGGGTAGAATCTCCAGCAGCAGCACAGGTCCCTCCACCCACAGGCGCCAAAGGTCAGTGAGAGGGTCTTTTCAGTGAGCCCAGAGGGGAGTGTGGTGTCCCCATGACTCAGGCTCCCTCGGGAGACAGCAGCAGAGGCAGCAGCCCACAGGGGCTCCCAAAGCAGGCAGGAGGTTAGATCCATTGTTGAAGGTCTCCATGTAAACTCCCTGAGGGAATTGAGCCCTGTGTGACAGCCCTGCCCCAACCTGAGCAGCTGAACTTAATCTCACACTGAATAGCAGCCTCACCCCCACCAAAAGCCCTGAGACTGGGAAGCAGCATTTGAATCTCAGCCCCCAAGCCCTAGCTGGGTTGAACAGGAGGTGAGGTGGACATGGACAGGAAATTCAGAAGTCAAGTAACTGGCTGAGAAAATCTCCAGAAAAGGGGGAAAAAAATAAGACCATAGAAGGTTACTTTCTTGGGGAACAGGTATCTCCCCCCATCCCTTCGGATGAGGAAGAACAAGGCATACTGCAGATGAAGTCAAGGGCCCTCCCTCCAAAGGGGACTTGAACTTGGCTCAGGAAATAGAAGACCTTAAAAAACAAGTTGCCAGCTTACTAAAGGAGAACCAAAAAAGCACTGAGGAAAATAG
This sequence comes from Bettongia penicillata ogilbyi, assembly GCA_023548195.1. NCBI lineage: Eukaryota > Metazoa > Chordata > Mammalia > Diprotodontia > Potoroidae > Bettongia > Bettongia penicillata. The sequence continues at coordinate 790,284 of JAJHZJ010000255.1, read as the reverse complement.
TAGCTTTAAAAAGAGGCTAACTCAATTGAAAAAAGAGGTCCAAAAAGCCAATGAGGAGAAGGAGGTTTTAAAAAGCAGAATTAGCCAAATGAAGGAGAAGTTTCAAAAGCTCACTGAACAAAATAATTCATTGAAAGAGAGAATTGAGGGGACGGAGCCAAGATGGCGGAGTAGAAGGATGCACGTTTACGAGCTCCGAAACCAAAAGTCCATAGAATTAATGTAAAAAGAGTCCCCCATAACTTCTAGGTGAATACAAGGTGTGCAGAAGCAGAGTGGAAGAGATTTCCGTTCCAGGGAGCCCTGGAGACCTGTCCCCAGGGTCCAGCGCACCCCGGAAAGCAGACAGCACCCCCAGCGCTGCCCTGGTCGAGGCCCCAGAGAAGCTGATCCGAGCAGGCTTCAGAGACGGAAGCTGAAGCAGCCGGGAAAGTCCCTCCGCCCACAGAAGCAGGTCAGTGAGAGAGGCTGGGCTGAAGGAGAGGGGAAGCGGGGCGTCTCCGTGACTCGGGCCCCCTCGGGAGGAAGCGGCCATGGCAGAAACGGGGGCAGGAAGCGGCAGGGGCAGAGGTGTGGGCGGTGGCTGAGGCGGCAGCGGACCGGGACCCAGGAATCCCCCAGCGGCAGGCAGGATCTTCATTAGGGAAGATTCCCGCATAAAACCAGACGGAGCTGAGCCTGGGAGACGGCCCTGCCCCCACCCCGCTCTGTTACTGAAGGCTTCTGCTTAAAGCCCCCAAGGGAGCGGGATTTGGGAGGTGGGCCCCCCACCCTGTCCCCACCCGTTCCATTCCTGAAAGTCTCTGCATAAAGCCCCCGAGGAATCAGAGTTTCGGAGACGGCCCTGGCCCCACCCCAGCACCTGAACTAAAGCTCACTGACTGACAGCCCGCAGGAGGAAAGCCCATTTAAATCTCAGAGGCCAAGCACTAGCTGGGCGGATCCAGGTGGGGGTGGAAAGGAATCTCAGAAGTCAAGTAACTGGCTGGGAAAATGCCTAGAAAAGGGAAGAAAAATAAGACTTTAGAGAGTTTTTTCCAACAAATGCAAATGATCCCGACCTTTGGATCTGACGATGAGGACGTATCCTTGCCGTCAGGGAAAGACGTGGAGGGCGGGGCCTCAGTACCCCAGACACCCCAGGGGGGTGGCAGGTGGGCTCAGGCCCTGGAAGAGCTCAAAAAGGATTTTGAAAAGCAAGTTAGACAGGTGGAGGAAAAACTGGGAAGAGAAATGTCAGAGATGCAGCAAAAGTATGAAAACCGGGTCAATACCTTGGTAAAGGAGACCCAAAAAAATGCTGAGGAAATTAACACCTTGAAAAATAGGCTCACCCAATTGGCAAAGGAGGTTCAAAAAGCCAATGAGGAGAAGAATGCTTTCAAAAGCAGAATGAGCCAAATGGAAAAAGAGGCTCAAAAGCTCACTGAATTTAATAGCTCTCTCAAAATTAGAATGGAACAGATGGAGTCTAATGACTTTATGAGAAACCAAGAAATCACCAAACAAAACCAAAAGAATAAAAAAATGGAAGAGAATGTGAAATATCTCATGGGAAAAACAACTGACCTGGAAAATAGATCCAGGAGAGACAATTTAAAAATTATGGGACTACCTGAAACTCATGATCAAAAAAAGAGCCTAGACATCGTCTTCCATGAAATTATCAAGGAAAACTGCCCTGACATTCTAGAACCAGAGGACAAAATAAGTATTGAAAGAATCCATCGATCACCACCTGAAAGAGATCCAAAAAGAGAAACTCCTAGGAACATTGTGGCCAAATTCCAGAACTCCCAGCTCAAGGAAAAAATCTTACAAGCAGCTAAAAAGAAACAATTCCAGTACTGTGGAAATACAATCAGGATAACCCAAGATCTAGCAGCTTCTACATTAAGGGATCGAAGGGCATGGAATAGGATATTCCAGAAGGCAAAGGAACTAGGACTCAAACCAAGAATCACCTACCCAGCTAAACTGAGTATAATACTTCAAGGGAAAATATGGTCTTTCAATGAAACAGAGGACTTTCAATCATTCTTGATGAAAAAACCAGAGCTGAAAAGAAAATTTGACTTTCAAACACAAGAATGAGAAGAAGCATGAAAAAGTAAACAGCAAAGAGAAGTCTTAAGGGACTTACCAGAAGTGAACTGTTTACACTTATACATGGAAAGACAATATTTCTAACTCTTAAAACTTTTCAGTATCTGGGTAGTTGGTGGAACCACACACACACATGTACACGCATGCACACACATACACACATGCACACACATACAGAGATAGAGAGCACAGATTGAACTGAATAGGATGGGACCATACCTTAAAAGAAACTAGGGTAAATGGTGAGAGAGAAATGTAGGGGGAGGAAAGAGAGGGAAAGGGAAGGGGGTAACTATATGTCATTTAAGAGGCAGGTAGGAGATTTTCTTAGTGGAGGGAAAAAGAGGAGAGCCGAGAAAAAAAAAAAAAAAACCAAGAAGCTTTACCCTCATCACATCTGACTAAACGTAGGAGTGAAATGCACACTCATTGTGGTATGAAAACCTATCTTACAGTATAAGAAAGTGGGGGAGAAAGAGATATTGCAAGGGGGGGTGATGGAAGGGAGGGCAAAGGGAGGAGGGAGCAATTTGGAGTCAACACTTGGGGAGGGACAAGATCAAGAGACAGAAGAGAAACAAGGAGGGGCAGATTAGGAGGGATGGTAATCCAGTTAGTCTTACACAACACGACTATCAGGGAGGTCATTGGCAAAACTACACAGATATGGCCTATATTGAATTGTCTGCTGTCCCAAAGAGAATGGGTGGGGAGGGAGGGATGGGGAGAATTTGGAACTCAAAGTTTTAGGAACAACTGTTTAGTATTGTTGTTGCAACTAGGAAAGAAGACATACAGTTAAGGAGGAATAGAAAGTCATCTGGCCCTACAGGAGAAAAGAGAAGATGGAGACAAGAGAAGGGAGAGATGACAGAAGAGAGGGCAGATTGGAGATAGGGAAAATTAGATTGCTTGGGGTATTGGGGTGGGGGGAGGGGATAAAAGGGGAGAAAATTTGGAACCCCAAAATTTATGAAAATGAATGTAAGAAAATTAAATAAATAAATAAAATATGTATAAAAAAAAAAAAGAAAGAAAGAGAGAATTGAGTCCAGGGAAAAGAATGTCTATGAGGTAAACCAAGAAGTTAGCAAACAAAATCAAAAATTTAACAAAAATAAAAGATGATGTGAAAGAACTCATTGGAAAAACAGTTGACCTAGAAAATAGAACCAGGAGACATAATTTAAAAATTATTGGGCTACCTGAAAGCCATGATCAAAAAAAGAGCTTAGACACTATCTTCCATTAAATTATCAAGGAAAACTGCCCTGATGTTATAGAATCAGAGGGCAAAATGGATACTGAAAAAATTCATCAATCACCCCCTGAAAGAAACAGAGAAACTTCTAGGAATACTGTGGCCAAATTTCAGGAGTTCCCAGATCAAGGAGAAAATACTGCAAGCAACTAGAAAGAAACAATTTGGGTATTGTGGAAATACAATCAAGATAACACAGGATCTGGCAGCTTCAACATTAAATGAACAAAGGGCTTAGAGTAGGATAATTCAGAAGTCAAAGGAACTGGGATTGAAGCCAAGAATCACCTACTCAGCATATCTGAATATAATACTTCAAGGAAAAAATGGACATGCAGTGATAGAGACAAATTTGCAGATTTCATGCTGAGGAAAAGACCAGATCTGTATTTAGAATTTTGACTTCCCAAGACAAGAATCAAGAGAAGCATGAAAAGGTAAACTGGGGAAAAAAAGGAAAAAAAAATTATAAAAGACTCTCTAAAGTTGAACTATTTACATTACTACATGGAAAGAAAGTATTTTTAACTCTTGAATCTTTTCTCAGTATTTGGGTAGTTGGAGAGATTGTACACACAATCACACACATACACATAAATAGAGACTGCAGGGTGTGTTATGTCAGAAGAGATGATATCCACATGCACACAATAAATAAATAAAAGAATGAATAAATGAAAGAATGGATGAATAAATAAATAAATAAATAAAGATGGAAATTGTGGGATGAGAAAGGAAGTAATGAAACAGGGCAGGCTATAACTCATAAAAGAGATAAGAAAAAATCTTATTCAATAGAGGAGATAAGGGAGAAGGGGAGGGAGGGGAAAATAAAGCTACTATCCCCACATGTGGCTGAAGGAAGGAATAACATGCTCACTAAATTTGATATGAAAATTTTTAGCACACCACGAGAAAGTAGGAGAGGAGGCAATAAGTGGAGCAAAGGGAATGTTAGAAGAGAGGGCAAATGGGAGAAGGGTGTCACTAGAAATAAACACTTTGAAGAAGGGACAAGGTCAATTGTAGGGGGGAAATAAGGGAGATAGGATAGGTCAGAGAGCAATATAATTAGTATTATACAACAGGATTACTATGGAAGTCTTTTGCAGAACAACACATGTTTAATCTGTATTGAATTGACTCCCTTCTTAGTGGGGCTGGGGAGGGAAAGAAGTTGGAATTCAAAGTAGTAAAAACAAATGTTGAGAATTTTTATTGCATATAATCAGGAAATAAGAATTACAGGGATAGGGGTAAGGAAATTTATCTTGCCCTTCAAGAAAAGAGAGAAGACGGGGATAGGACAGGGGTGGGGTGTGATGGAGGGGAGGGTACATTGAGGGGAAGGAGCAATCAGAATTCAAGGTATTAGGAAGTGGAGGAAGGGGAGTGATGGGGAGAAAAATTGGTCATGTTACAAAGTGAGGTAAAAGCAATTAGTATTAAAACAATAGACTGAATTAATTACTGAGAATAAATCAATGACATCTTTAGTTTGGAGAAAAGAATTTCAGTCTAACTTTCCAAGAGGAAGGTAACCTCTTATAAAATTTGGCATTGATGGAAAAGTCAAGGTTTTAATTGTAAATTTGATTCTATGATTGCCATTTAATCAGGAACTAGAACATGCATAGAAAGACATGTAAGCCACTTAAGACTTGCCTAAAATATGTTTCTTAGCCAAAATGAAACTATAATCATATTTTAAACCTGGTTATAGGAACTTGCCATTTTTAGATGCTATGGGACTATAAGTGACTGTTCTTCTGAGTCCAACTCCAGGTATGGGAGGCAAGAAAGGTGATCTGAGCCTCCATTACATGATGCCAGTATGCTCATGAGATGCTGGTATGAACTGCATAGGTGATCTCAAGGGAAGGGTGGGAGAGCAGCTGTTCAGTATGGATTGAGGTAGGATTCTCCTGACTCAATTTCCCCACTGACACCTGGCAGACTTTAAGCCTGACTTAATGCAAGTGGACAATCTACTCCTGCCTAGAATAGACATGAAGTTGGGGAGATATTGTTTCCCTGCAATATCCCTACTCTTAGTGGCAATTTCCTATAGTCAAAAGGTTTGTAAGCTTAATACCAGATCTATTCAATTTGGGTAGAGGAACATCCAAGGCTGTCTAAAATTAAGCTATTAGCCATAGGACTTTAGACCAACAACATTAAGTTAGCAATACTGTGGAGATAATTAGATCAAGAGATTGTGAAGTTAGCAACATAAATATTATCTGTGTCTCAGTTGGCTTATGTTTAAAAAAAAACTTCTTTTGTGGTCCATATTGTAAATGCTTTAAAAAGATGTATCAGCTGACCAAAAGTTTGAATTGCTTTATCTGTTATAAACCATGTTAAAAATTTTTAAAACTTAAAAAAAAAATACCTAACCCTCAGTTGCTCATTATTTGAGTTTCAAGACTCAGAGTCTAAATAGCAATTGTTTTTGTTCTGGCCAGAAACTCAGGGTCTTCCCCTCCCAGACTGATTCTTTTGTGAAAGCAGACTAGGTCATCTTCTGCCTCAATTTTTTACCTAGCCTTTATTATTGAATGGGCATTGCCTCAGACAACTAAGACTTGGGAAAGATCTTAGCTTTAAAAGGCCGTGGTCTCCCACTGCATCCAGGGCCATCACTGGTCATCCTACCTTATGTTAAGCCATTGGACTCTGGATTTGGAAGAAGAGAGTGAAGCTGATGACTTTGCACAACCCAACTCACTTAAATCCAAGTAACTTGCAAATCAAGACATTATCCTCCTGATATCATTGGTCTTCTTTGAAAACAAAAGACCAAAAACAACAACAACCAAAAGAGAACCCTATTATGATACTGGCAGAGGAGGGATAGGTAAGAAACATAAGCTTGCTAAGTTACAGTGAGAGGGGTACACTATACATGTAGGAAAACATGATTTGCCATGTATGTATGTATGTATATCTATATGTGTATGTATATATATAGGTATTAATATATATGTGTATATGTGTGTACATATACATATCCATGAATAGTTAGATGCTGTTTAAAGGTAATTTGATTGCCCCTGTAGTTTGGCAACTATTTATGAAACAGGTAGTGACTACCTAGAAATTAGTCCATAATTTAACTAGTTTTGAAACTGTCTTCTAAATCAAACACTTATTCAGACCTCTGTATGTTAAATTAATAGTGGGTAAAATCAGTTAAATCAATTCGCTACAATACCATGTGCAAGACACTATAGTAGATGCTGAAGATACAGAGTTGAAAACGAAACAATCTTGTCTTCATGGAATCTACATTGTAATAAATAAAAACAAATGCAGAAAATTTGCTTCTTTTATCTGTATAACACTTTAGAATTAAAATGAGTTTCATATAAATTGACTTTGGCAGCTAGGCTGCTGCTCAGAGGCAGCTAAGTGGTAGTCTGGAGTCAGGTAGACTTGAATTCAAATCTCACTTCAGAAATATCCTGGAGAAGTCACTGTCTCATTTTCCTCAGCTGTAAAATGGGGATCTTAATAGTATCTACCTCGCAAAGATGTGTTGAAGGTCAAATGAGATAATATCTACAAAGTTCTTAGCCCAGTACCTGGCATATAGTAGGTGCTTAACAAACAACTGTTCCCTTGTTCTTGTATCTCAACCTTGTGAGATAGTAAGAATTATGATACACACTTTTACAGGGAGGATTTTATTCTCTTTCTCCAAGGCATAATTCATATATCACTTCTCAATAAAGTCTTTGCTGATCTTCTAACTGAAAATGTACTTCTCTTGTTCCTCAAATTTTCCCAAAGTCAAAGCCATAATTAGGGCAGGGATATTGGGGATTTTCCTCACAAAGCAAAGGCAACATTATCTTGGGCACACTTCCTCCAATGCTCAATTAGCTACTAATAGTAGTAACTTCATCCCAAATTCTCCATCTTCCTCCCTTAGCAGGCTAAAACCCTTCACAGTAACTCAGAGTACACTTTCTCCCCTAGCCCCTAGTTCTTGCTTCTCTCTATCAATTATCAGTCCCTTATACCAACCTTTTTTTCCCCTTCTTTTGGCTCAATACCCAATAGTAGGGTTATAGTTCTCTGATGTTTGCACTATCTGTTTACCTCCCCATTGAGTCTGAGAAGGAATGCCAACCAATGAAATTGCACAGTTCTGGTATGAGGGAGATAAGTACTGAAGAGCAAACTGAATGATACATATAAATGAGTCTATGCTAATAAAACCTCAGAATACAGGTCTCTTAAATATCAATAGAAATGAGAAACAGCAAAATCAACCATGTACTTATTCAAAAATCTGAGAGCTTTCCATAGAATTAATGATTAAATAAAAAGCACAGTCACTAATTTGAGAGTTTCTCTGTTTTATAGTAGTATTTCTCTGATTAAAGTGTTCTTAGGTGGACATGAAAACATCAGCTTCAACTGAATTCAATTCATCAAGCATTTATCAATAACTTGTTCACTGCAAGGACCTCTACTGGATGCTGAGGGTGTAAATGAGGGTGAAAAGCAAGCTTGTCCTTGTCCTCCAAGAGCTTTTAGTTTAATGAGAAAGGTATATACAGACATGTATGAAATAAAATAAAATGAGATATGTATAAGTAAATATGTAAGTATGAAATGAAACAAAATGAGATATGGAAATAACAGATACACAAAAAGCATTCTAAGTACAGCTGTAACTAGCAATTTTTTACCCCTGAGGCAGAGATAGGAGGTTCAACCTGTAGTAAGAAGTTGCTGTTCCAGCTGCTACCTTTAGTTCACTATTGAATCCTTTTTTCTATAACTTTACTCTCCATTGGTTCTACTTTTGTCCTACCACAGAAAAGATACTTTTACCCTGGAGAACGAGGATTTGGACCAGTTTTGACATCCAAGTCAGGACTAATGGCTCTCAAAAACCACTTTTTAGTAAACACCTCAAAAATCCCTGTTACCTAGGACACAAATATGTCAATGATCTCTCTTTCCTTCTTTTTCAGGTTTTTGAGACTGTTTTCTGTTTCCAACTACTCTTCTGTTTCCTTTGCTGGAATATCCACATCTTGCCTTCTAAGCATGGATATCACTGAAGATTCTGTCCTGGATCATATTCTCTTCTTTCTCCTCACCTTTCTTCTTGACCTAGCCTTTATCTCTATTCTCAGTTCCAATTCCACAAAACTAACTGCCTGTTGGATATCACCAAATGGATGCCTTTCAGGTTTCTCAAACTCACCTCACCCAAAACAGAACTCATTGTTTTTTTCTCACCCTAACTTTACTGCTCTTCCAAAAGTTCCCCTTTCTTTTAAGAGTACAACCATCTTGTGAGAGGATTCTGGGAAGATGGCAAAGTAGGTCAGAAAATTCCAAGCTCTCAAGATTTTCCCCCACAAAAAAGTTAAAATGGCACCTTAGTATGAACAAAGTGTGGATGGAGAGAAATAAGAAACAGGGAAGCAATCCCAGTCTTCCTGGGACAATTTGAGAAGATGAGGGAGGGGAAAATTCCTGCACTAGCTTTGATACCAGTGAAGAGTGAACACCTCCAGGCTAGTTTCTGTTTTAGCAACCAGCTTCAAGCCATTTAAACAAGTTTCAAACCCTGGGGTTAGTTGGTTTGAGAGGCTGCCAAAGCCCAGTCACAGCAACTTTTACCCCCAGGACAGTGAGGGGAGTTGAGCATTTGAGCCAAGGAAGATTAGGGAACCTCTGCTGATCAGGAACACCAGTCCCAGCTGTGCTCCTAAGAGGAGATTTGGCTTTGGTTCAGGCTAGAGGGAACTGAAGATCTTGGGCAAGAGGCATCACTTCCTATACCCCAGGGGTAGAGGTGATTACAAAAATTACAAAACATGCACAGGCAAAGGAGAAAGAATCCAACCAGAGAAAGTTATGATGGGAATAAAGAAGACCCAGGTTCATCTTCAGAGGAGGATACTGACTCAAATAAACTCCAAAAGGGTAACATTAAAGGGTCACTTGCCCAGAAAGAATTCCTACAAGATATTAAGACTTTAAAAATTAAATGACAGAGATGGATGAAAAACTTAAAAAAAATAAGAATAATCCAAGAAAAACAAGGTTATGAAAAGAAAGCCAACTAATTAGAAAAGGACATGCAGAAACTTAAGGAGGAAAATAATATTAGAATTGAATATTAGAACTGGGCAAAGTAAAGTCAGCGAAATTATAAGAGATGAAGTAATTAAATAAAATGTGAATAATGAAAAAATAGAAGAGAAAGTAAAACATTGTGTAAGAAGAGTACGACCATCTTTCCAGTCACCCAGATTCACAATTTTGGATTTTTCTTCAATTCCACACTTACACACACACACACACACACACACACACACACACCTGCTAGTCATATCTAGTCAGTTATCAAATCTTGTCAATTCTACCTCCACATCTCTCCTTCTACCACCTCCACAGTCACTACTTTAGTTATGGCCTTTATCATCTGGACAATTAAAATAGCTTCCTACATTGTCCATTTCTAGTTTCTTCCTGTCTCTGATTCATTGTCCATTAGATTGTAAGCTTCTTGAGGACAGGAACTGTTTTTGCTTAGCTCAGTATCTGGCACTTAAAAAATGCTGACTGGCTAACAGATCTGCCAAAATAGTCTTTCTAAAGCAGAGTTTTGACCATGTCGTCTTGTTCAAAAATTTTCAAAAGTTCTCTGCTGTCTCCAGGACAAAATATATACTTCACAGTTTGGCATTTAAAACCTTTCACAACCTAGCTGTAATTTACCTTTAAAGACTTATCTTACATTGCTACCGTTTATATACTCCATATTCTAGTTAAACTGGTCTTATTTCTGTTCCCCTAATTTGGTATTCCATCTCCTACCTCTGAGACTTGACATTCTCTGGCTTGAAATTCACTCTGTCCTCATCTCACCCTTTGTGGAAGAGAAGTCCCTGTTCCCTATATCTCTAGTGAGATGGCAAATAGAGTCCTGGGCCTGAAGTCTAGAAGATCTGGATTCAAATATGACCTCAGACAAGTGTCAGTCATACTAGCTGTGTGATCTTGGATAAATAATTTAATCACTATTTGCCTCAATTTCTTTGACTGTAAAATGGGGATAATAATTTCACAGAGTTTTGTGAAATATTTGTTATGAGATGTACAAATGAGATATTTGAAAAGTGCCGAGCACAGTACCTAATACATAGTAGGCCCTTAATAAATGGTTTTTTCCCTTCCCCTTTCTTTTAATTTTCCTTTTATTTTAAAGCCTGTTTTTCTAAAGTAAATGTGGTTAATCCTTTCATTGCTGATCTGTGTTTTGTATTACTCAAATGCAAGGAGAGAAAAGTTAATCAGGTAGGGAAAGTATTGAGGAGAGGAAAAGCTAAACAAATTTCACAATTGCGTTATGCATATTCACCATGGCAATTTTCTGGACTAGAGGACTGAGCTAGAGAGAGACAGAGAGAAAGGTTTACTTTTGTCATTTCTCAGAACAAGGGGGAAAACATCCCAACCTTGACCTTTTTAAGCAAAAACTTGGTTGGTATGAGACTGATATGAGAAGTGGAACCTCTACCATTTTCTTAATTACTTCTTTTCCTGAGGCCTGGTTTGGGGGAAAAAAAATCTTACAGAAAAGTGTTACAAAAATGGCTGAAAGCAAGGCCCAAAGGAGTAGCCAGGACATGGTAATCTAATTCACATGAACATGGGGGAGTCATCGAGAGAGAGTAATTAGCCCTCCTTACCAGTATAACAAAACATTCCCCCACACCTCTGCTAAATGTTTCCTTGGTCAAGTGAATTTGATTTTCTTAGATGGATCTCTTGTTTTTAACACAATCTCGTTCTCTTTGAATTCGTGTGGCTTTTCACTGAACTAGAGAGAGATGGCACTGAGGTCTTTTTTGTAACTTTTTGTAGAGCTGTTCAATGTAGGATTGGACATTTAGAGCTAGAAGGAACTTTTAGGCCATCAAATACAAATACCTTATTTTGCCATAAGGAAACTAAGGCACAAGAGAGGTTAGTGACTTGTCCAGGCATAGCAAGTGTCTGAGTCAGAATATGAGCTCAGGTCTTACAATCTCTGCACCTGTATGCTCTAGCTTTCTTGGATTTCCCATTGCCCCTCCTGAAATCAGTGGGGGTGGGGGAGAACAGGGAGTGGATATAGGCTCAAAATCCGAATTCTTTTTCTGACCCTTGCCCATATCTAAAATGAATCATTTTTATATTTAATGGAATCTGGTATCTTCCAAGTCACCTTGACCATTCCACTACCTTTTCATGTGATGATTTAGGGGTTCAAAGAAAGTTAGAATCCATTAGCCTTGAAGATGTTCAATTAAGTACCAATAAAGACTGCCTAGAGATGTGCTGAATACTAGAAGAGAACCATAATAAATGTAAAGGGAAAATAGAAAATTTAAAAGGATAACTATGATATACTTGTGCTTAATTGGTCCAGACCTCACCAATTGAGTCTAATTTCTCATATTTTAATAGCAGGAAGATAAATTAGGGAGTGTTGGGTTTTTTCTTCAATTAACCTGAAATGTGCACTTTTTCCCTCCACATGTGAAAATTAATCATCTAGCTCAATGAACGTTCAATTACTTTGCCCTCCGTTATCAGTAAGATTTTTTATTGCTATTTCTGTTAAGGAACTCCCTCCCTCTCCTTAAATAAAGGCACCTGAAACATCCTCCTGAATATTAAACAACTTAGAGCAGTTTTCTAACCATTGCAGAATAAATTCTGCTCTCTCTCTGATTATTTTTCCCTCTTCAACTTAGAATCTGCATCATAAACATTATAAAATAGTAATGGAGGGAAGGATATAGAGGAGAAAGTAGTTTAGGAAATAATGATGTTTGGTCATTTTTAGTGTGAGAAAGTTTGTCTTCTTGGCCACACAGGTCAGTTTCAATTAACTAGTGCAACCTGATATCGATTACATACATAATATATATATGAATATGCAAAACATATTTCCTTAGTAACCATGTTGTAAAAAAACATGTTTCAATCTTCATTCAGAGTTCATCGGTTCTCACCCTGAAGGTGGACAGAAATTTTCATCATGGGTCCTTTGAAAATGTTTTAGATCATTGTCTTGATCAGAGTAGCCAAGTTTTCCACAAATGATCATCCTCAAAATATTGCTGTTACTATGCACAATATTCTCCTGGCTCTAGTCACTCCATTTTGCATCAGTTCATATAATTCCCGAGCCTGCTAGTCATTTCTTTTTTTGCCTTGGTCATATGAAAAAATGTGGGTTTCACTCTGTATTTTTAGGGTTAAGGTAGACTAAGAAACAATGAAGCTTATTACTTAAAAGGTCTAGCCTTAACTGGTTCAGAAACCAGCAAGAGGAAATAGATGTTATTTACTAATAGGAAAGAAGTATGTATCACTCCTAACAGAGGCTGAAGGGCAAGGCTAGTTACCTAGTTTCATGCCTACTGTCATTCTTGGCAATCACTGTTTCTTATAATTTGTATCCCCAGCATCTAATATGCTTTGCATGTAGTCAGTGTTCAATATAGACTTTTCCACTAATAAATTAATACCCATCATTTGTTACAGCCCAATAATACTCCATTATATTCATGGACCCCAATTTATCCGGCCATTCCCCAGTTGATGGGCAATGGGCTACTGCAAAAGGTGATGCTCAAACTGTTTTGGCCATTATTAGCTTTAACAAAAGAAATCTTCTGAAGCAACTCATTTCTTTCATTGCTTCCTTCTGCCCTATCCCCATGGGTCCATGTGTGGCTTCTGTTCTACTCCATTTCAAGGTTAATATTGGCGATGTTTGCCACACTTTGCTGGTGTCCATTTATGTGGGTTAACAACTACTCCATCCTCCCTGTACAGGGAGCCAATGTTAATATTTCTCTTAACAATCCTCACTATTGTTTTTCCTGTTTTTTCCTACTTTGACATTTTTCTCCTACAGTTTTGGGGCTCGGGTTAAACACATTCATGAGCTTATTCATGTCCTCTTGTGAGGACATATACCAGGCACAAATGTTTGACACCGTGGGTCTTCTCTGCCGCATATCTTACCAACAAACAAACAAAACATCTGAAAGTCTCTTTCCCTCTTGCATTGTGAACTAGATAGCTCACTTCCTTGAAAGCTCAGGCTACCTGGTAGGTTGGAATCCTTTGAGAATGCTGGAAATCTTGCAAAAAAAAATTCTCATCTTGGCACAATTTCTATATGGCAAATAGGAAAACTTCAACTTAATTCAGGATGGAAATGTAACCAATTTACAATATCCCTGTCCAGTCTGGATAAATGATCAGTTGCCCTTCTGTGGTGGCACATATCCTTCTCCCAAGTTCGAATTTTGAGATTTTTCAGTTTCTCAGTCTCTCTAGAGAGCAGGAATCGCCAAAGGAAAAGCAGAACATAAGAGACAGGTCATGTTCCCCAGACCTCTGCTTGTTTGAGAATTCCTACATTCTTCTTGTCATTTCTCTTAGCACTCCGTCATAATCATCACATACTGTGACTTGTTCAACCATGCCACAGTTGATGGTTATCACCTTAGTTTCCAATTCTTTGCCACCACAAAAAGAGCTGCTAAAAATATATATGTACCCACAAATTCTTCATCCTTTCCTTTGCTCTCCCTAGGATACATATCTGATAGTGATTAATACTGGGTATGCATGCAGTTTTATAGTACCTAGGGTTCCAGATTATTCTCCGGAATGTTTAGACCAGTTCATAACTCCACCAGTAATACACTAGTGTACCTATTTTTTCCCCACATTCCTTCTAGCATTTATCTTTTCCTTTTCTGTCCTGTTACTCAATATGATAGATGTGAGATGTTACCTCAGAGCTGTTTTAATTTGTATTTATCTCATCAATAACGATTTAAAGCATTTTTTCATGTGATTATTGATAGCTTTGATTTCTTCTTCTGAAAACTGTTCTGTTCATATTATTTGATCATTTATCCACTGAGAAATACTTTGTATTTTTATAAATTTGATTCAATACCTTACATTATTTAAGAAAGGAAGATTTTGTTAGAGAAAATTGCTATAAAATTTCCCCCAATTTCCTGCTTTCCATGTTAATTTTGGTTCTGTTACTTTTGCTTGTGTAAAACCTTTTTAATTTCACATAATCAAATTATCCATTATACTTCCTGTGATCATCTCTCTTGTTTGGTCATAAACTCTTCCCTCATCCATAGGTATGACAGTTCACATCCCCTAATTTACTTAGGATGTCACCCTTTATGTCTAAATCATTTATCCATTTTGACCTTATGTTACCATACAGTGGGAAATGTTGGTTTATGCCTTCTTTCTGACAAATTATAATTCTCCCATGAATTTTTTTGTCAAATGTTGAATTCTTATTCAAAAAGCTTGAATCTTTGAATGTGTCAAACATTAAACTTTCGTTCATTACTGTGTATTTTCTGCCTAATCTATTTCACCGATCCACCACTCAATTTCTTAGTAATAGATACTTTTTTTTTGATGTGCTTTGTATTGTAGTTTGAAATCTAGTACTCCCAGGCTGTCTTCCTTCACATTTTTTCTTCCAGTGGATTCCCTGGATATCCCTGGATATCCTTGACCTTTAGTTCTTCCAGATTAATTTTGTTATAATTTTTTTTTCTAGTTTTATAAAAACAACTCTTCAATAGTTTGATTTGTGTGGCACTAAATAAGTAAATTATCTTAGATAGAACTGTCATTGTTATTATATTTGCATTGCCTACCCATGAGCAATTAACCTTTCTCCAGTTGTTTAGATCTGTCTTTATTTTTGTGAAAAGTGTTTGTTGTGTTCATATAGTCCCTGGGTTTATATCTTGGCAATATATGTCTGCAGTTATTTTAAGTGGAATTTCTCTTTCTATCTCTTCTTGCTGGATTTTGTTGGTATTATGTAGAAATGTTAGTGATTTATATGGCTTTATGTCCTATAACTTTGCTAAAGACGTTCACTGTTTCAACAATTTTCTTAGATGATGCCCTAGGATTCATTAAGCATACCATAATATTACCTGCAAAGAGTGATAGCTTTGTTTCCTCATTGCCTATTTTTATTCCTTTAACTTCTTCATCTTCTCTTACTGCTACAGAGTCAATTTCTACTATAAAATTAAATAATAGTGATGACAATGAACATTCTTACTTCACTCCAATCTTATTGTGATGTCTGCTAGCTTATCTCTATTACAGATAATGCTTCCTCTTAGATACAACTAATCATTTTAAGAAAGATGTCATTTATTGATGTCATTATGCTTTCTGGTGTTTTTAATGTGTTGTATTTTGTCAAATGCTTTTTCTTCACTTATTAATATAATCATATGATTATTGTTGCTTTTGTTATAGATATGGTCCACGATTTTGTTGGGTTTCCCTCATATTAAACCAATATTGCATTCTAGATATAAATCCCACCCAGTCATAATATATGAACTTTTCTGATATTTTGCAATAATCTTATTTTAGGTAAATTTTGTACCAATATTCATCAGGGACATTAGTTTTCTTTACTGTTTTTGTTCTCCCTGGTTTAGGTATCAAAACAATATTTGTGTTATAAAAGGAATTTAATAGGACTCCTTCTTTACTTATTTTTAAGTAGTTTATATAATATTGGAATTAACTGTTGCTTAAATGTTTGGTGGAATTCACTCAAAAATCTATCTGGTTCTGGGTATTTTTTTCTTGGGGAGTTCATTGATGCCCAGCTCAAATTCTTTTTCTAATATAGAGTTAAGTATTCTTTTTCCTCTTTTGTTAATTTGGGCAATTTATATTTTTGTAAATATCCATCCATTTCATTTAGATTGTCAGATATATTGGCATATAGTTAGACACAATGACTTCTAATAATTGTTTAATTGTATCTTCATTGTTGATGCATTTATCCTTCTCATTTTTGATACAAGTAATTTGGTTTTCTTTTCTTTATTTTAGTCAATTATTAGTTTATCTATTTTATATTTTCACATATTATATATTATTATATTTTCATAAAACTAGATCCTAGTTTTATTAGTTCAATGTTTTATTTACTTCACTTATATTCATATTGCCTTTGATCTCCAGAATTTCCATTTTGGCGTTTAACTAGGAATTTATAATTTTTACTTTTTCTAGTTTTTTTAATTGTATGCCCAATTCATTGAACTGTTCTTTCTTTTATTGATGAATGTGTTGTTCAGAGATATATTTTACCCTAAGTATTGATTTGATGGCATTCCACAACTTTTGATTGGTTGCTTCATTACTGTTATTTTCTTTAATGAAATCATTGATTGTTTTTATGATTTGTTCTTTAACCCACTCATATTAAAGATTAATTTGTTTTCCAATTAATTTCTAATCAGTACTTTCATATTTCTTTATTGAATGTGAGTTTTATTACATTATAGTCTGAAAAGAATTCATTTAATATTTCTGCTTTTCTTCATTTGTTTGTGAGGTTTTGATCATATTGTATGTCCCAATTTTTGTGAAGGTGCTGGCTGAAAAAGTTATATTCCTTTCCATTTCCATTCAATTTTTTCCAGATGTCTGTCATATCTCACTTTTCTTAAATTCTATTCCTCTCCTTAACTTCTTTTTTATTTTAAGCTTAGATTTATCCAACTCTGAGAGAGGAAAGTTGAAGTATAGTTTTACTGTCTATTTACTTCTATAACTCATTTGACATTTCCTTTGAGAATTGGAATGCTATGTCATTTGGTGCATATATATTTAGTACTGATATTACTTCATTGTCTATAGTGCCTTTTACTTTTAATTAGATCTCTTTTTGTTTTTCCTTTGTCTGAGATCATGAGATCTGAAATAATTTTTTTTTACTTCAGCTGAAGCATAATAGATTATATTCCAGCCCCTTATTTTAACCCTATGTGCGATGCCGAGCTTAGTGCAGACACCCAATCAGCATAGCACACAGCAGCCCAGAACTCCTAGGCTCAAGCATTCCTTCAGCCTAAGTCTCCCCAGTAGCTTGGATTACAGGTGTGTGCCACCATGTCCAGCTGTTCCACTCATTCAGCAAGTTCCTCCGACCACATGTGACTTAGACTTCCATGTGATTTAAGCAGGTCACAAGAGCTTATTAATATGTGAGAAAGATCTTCCCATTTAAGTTACTATTACAATGTGTGTCTCTGTTTGAAATGTGTTTCTTGTAAGCAACATACTGCTGGATTCCAATTTCTAATCCATTCTGTTATCTGCTTCCATTTTATGGGTGAATTCATCTCATTCACATTCAATTATGTCTATTAAGTGTGCATTTTCCTCTGATATTTTTCTTCTATTTATCCTTCTTTCTCTCTTTTTAGCCTATCCCTTCTTAAAAGTCTGTTTTACTTCTGGCTACTGCTTCCCTTAATCTATTTCCCCTTTTATCACCCTCTCCTTTCTCTTATCTCCCAGTTTCTTACTTCCCTGTTGGATAAGATATATTTGTATATTCAATTGGTTGTGCATATATATTTTTCCTTCTTTGAATCAATTCAGATGACATTCAAATGTTGCCACACCTACCATTCCCTCAACTGTTAAAACTCTTCCTTGCATTGTCATTCCTCTCCCTTCCCCAGTCTCTCAGTGCATCTCTCTTTCTCACTCATCCATTTTGCATTGAGATGATTTCAGCATAATCAATTCATTCATTCTCCCTATGTAGAGTCCGTCTAATTATCTTACGATAAAGATCTTAGTAGACCTTTAATTAATTGTCTTCCAATATATAAATGTAAATAGTTTAACCTAATTGAGTCTCTTATGATTTCTCTTTCATATTTACCTTTTTATGTTTCTCTTGTGTCTTGTATTTTAAAGTCATATTTTTTTCTTTAAAAGTTCTGGTCTCTTCATCAGGGATGCTCAAAACTCCTGCATTTCATTAAATATCTGAGTTTTTTCATCCTTGAAAGAGTATATTCAGTTTTGCTGGGTAAGTTAATCTTTGTTTTAATCCTAGCTCCTTTGCCTTCTGAAATACCATATTTTAGGCCCTTCACTTCTTTAATTTGGAAACCAAGCCAAACCTTGTATGATCCTGACTGTGGCTCCTTAATATTTGAATGGTTTCCTTCTGGCTGCTTAAAGTAATTTCTCTCTAGTTTGGGAACTCTGGGATTTTGCTGTAATGTTCCTGGGAGTTTTCAGTTCAGAATCTCAGGAGACAAATGGTGATTCTTTCAAATTCCATTTTCTCATCTGATTTTTAGGATTTTTAAGGCTGTTTTCTTTTATAATTTCATGGAATATTATGTCTAGGCTGTTTCTTTGAACATGGCCTCCTGGCAGTCCAATAATTTTTCCATATCAATTGTTTTTCTGATAAGATATTTCACAATTTCCTTTGTTTCTTTTTTCCATTCTTTTGACTTTGTTTTATTGTTTCTTGATGTCTCATGGAGTCATTAGTTTCCAGTTGCCAAATTCTTATTTTTAAGGAATTATTTTCTTCAGTGAGCTTTTGTACCCTTTTTCCATTTCGCCAGTTTTTTTTTTGTAAATTGTATTATTTATTTTTTGCTATTTTTAGTTTTAAACTTATATACGAAATAAGAAAAGAAAAAAACATTGCTGTATACACAGCAGAACATAAAAGAAGATTCAATATAAAACAAAATATTTCCCATTTCAAGAAAATCTATGTAATAAATACTATGCTTTTTTTTTCAAAGCTGCCCAGCTTTTCTTTGCTTACTTGAAGGTTTCTTCTGTTCTCTGCTGTGCACTTTTTATTTTATTTTTCCTTGCCCTATAGAACTCTACAATTAAGCCTGGATAGATACATACATACATGCATGCATAAATATGTATAGATAGCTATAAACTACACATATATATATACATGTACAGTCATATATATATATATATATACATACATATATATATATATATATATATATATATATATATATATATATATGACCATACTATGCTTATTTCAACTTGTCATCTATTTCTCTGAAGGTGGATAGCATCTTCCTATATAAGTCCAAGTCTTCCTATCTTTTTCTAAATCAGCTCACTCATCATTTCCTACACCACAGCAATGTTCCAGAGCAATCACACTGTATCTGAGAGATTTTCTATGAAAGATTTTTTTCCTCAAATTTCTGTGTTCCTTCTGTTCTTGTCTGCATAAGTATAGCACTAACAAAATATTCACAGCACCTATGGTGGTCACGAGTATGCCAGCACAATTCCTAATTGTGAAATACAACAGGCTCTCCACATGGAAGACAGAACTAAAACATTTATCCAGACACCAGAAAGCCAAATCCATCATAGAAACAAAGAAAACTATACACAATAACAATGCAGAGGATAGCACCAACCCCAAGTCTTCTCTCCATTAGGCTTCCCACAAACCAGTTACCTCAAACAAATCACAGAGTCCCTTAAACAAAATCACAAACAAGCTCTCTTGCTCATGCTAGCTAGCTGCCTTTCCCAGCTCTGATTGCTCTCTAACTTCCTCTGAGCTCTACTCTAGCTCTACCCTTCCTGCCCCATCCCTTCCTGTTCCCACCATTCAGCAAGCTCCTCCCACCACAGGCTTCATGTGACTCAAACTCATGCAACTTAACCTTCCCATATGACCCAGGCAGTGTCTATTAATTAATGGGAAACATCTTTACATTTTAAATTATCATTACAACAGCTTTTATTTAAACAAGAAAATTTTAATTTAAAGTAATTAACATTATCCATTTTATACTTCAACAATGCTCTCACCTTATAATATAGTTTAAATCTTAAACCAAATCCCCTTATTTTATACTATATGGTTATTTTAAATGGTCTTAAACAATATTTAATAATATTGCTGATATATAGTGATTTCCCTGTTTTTGCTTTTGATTAAAACTATTTTAGCTTTAACTTTGTCTGAGAGCACTACCTCTGTTTTTTTTTAATATATAATCTACTCCTAACCATTATTGCATCTTTGTGTTTATCTCTTATTTTTATTGCATTTCCTGACTGTTGAATTCAATCATTTTCCACTTCATGGGTAAATTCATCCCATTCACATTCTAAGTGAATTACTTGTTATGTTTTTTCCTCACCATCTTTCTCACCCTATTCTTATGCCTCCTCGTTCCTCTGCTTTACTTCTGCTCACTACCTTGCCCTCATATTTCATAACTATCCTCTCCCCTCCACCCTATTCCCTTGCCCTCTCATTTTTTTCTGTATTTAGAAGACTTTGTTCCCTTTATAATCCATTCTTGATGAGAGTAATGTTCCATCACTACCTGTCCTCCCCTCTACTAGCTCCTGTGTCAGTTTTTCCTGTTACGTGTCATTTGTATGAGGTAATTGCTACTTTTCATTTCTCACTACACAATTTTATTTTTTTTAGAATTACTTTATAATACATAGTGCAGTCTAAGTCTTTTCTTTTCAAACTATCCAAATAATGATGATAATCATAAAAGCACTAGTAATATTTTCACTAATAAGTAGTAAACAATTTGACCTCATTGAATCCCTTATAATTGGTCTTTCATATTTCCTTATAGTTCTCCTAGAGGTTATATGTCAGATTTTCCCTTAACTTCTTTTATTTTTATCACAAATACTTGAAAGTCTTTCAATTCATTAAATGTCCATTTCTTTTCATTCAGGATTATAGGTAATTTTGCTAGATAAGTTACTCTTGGTTGTAATCTCAGCTCTTTTGCTCTAGGAAATATAGTATTCTAAGACCTATGGTCATTCAACATAGCAGCTTCTAGGTCTTTTGTAAACTTTATTGAAGCTACACGATGTTTAAATTGGGTTTCTTTTTCTTGTTGCTTCCAATATTTTCACCTTTACTTGGGAGCTTTGCAGCTTGGCTATGATATTCCTCTAAGTTTTCCTCCTGAGATTTGTTTCAAGTGGTGATTGGTGATTTTTTTTTTTATTGATATGCTTTGCTGTCTTGTTTTAGAACTTCCAAGCAATTTTCCTCAATAATTTATTATAATAGTGTATCAAAATTTTTTATCATAATTTTCCAGATCAATTGTTTTCCTGATGAAATTTCACATTCTCTTCTATTTTTCATTCTTTTTATTTTGCTTTGTTATTTCTTGGTGTCTTAGAATGTCATTAGCTTTCTTTTGTGCAATTCTAATTTTCAAGAAATTAGGACTTTTCCTTAAGTTTTTGATACTCTATTTCAAGCTGATTGATTTTATTTTCATAATTTTCTTGATTTTCTTTGATTGCTCTTTTTTTCTAATTTCTTCTTGATCTCTTTTGTTTTTTAAAGTCCTTTTTAAGTTCCTCTAAGAATTTTTTTTTTATGCTTAGAACTATTTGGCATTTCTCATTGAAAAAAAGGGTGCTTTTTTTGCTTCATTATCTTCCTGTGAACATGAACCCAGATCTTTTCTGTCCCCATAGCAGCTTTCTATGGTTCTTTTTCCTTTACTTACTCATTTTTATTTATTTATTGCTTTATTTTGTTTTTAGCAGCTATTAGTATAATCAAGCTGTAGTTCCAAGGTATGGAAAATGATGCCCCAAGTCTCAGATCCTTCTTACTGTTTCTGAGATCTGTCCTGGGGCTCAAACTTGGGCTCTCGTCTCCATTTTTAAGCATGGCTAGGGCTCCTAATCACACTGTCCTGCACATGATCTTCCTCCCTGAAAGTGAGCAAGTATAATTTGCAGGTGGCTACAAACTACAGCTGTTCTCTCTGCCCTAGAACCGAAATGAGAGATTCTGTTCTCCTTCAAGTTCCCACAGCCAGCAGTTACTGCTGCTGCCTCACCAGGGATGTACTAGTTCCTTCTCCTCCACAGCCTAGGCCTGAGATTTATCTGCTCAGCATAGCTGTCCTTGGCATCCCTCAACAGTGAAAGGTCCTTCAATCTGCTCCTCTATTTGAACTTTAGTCCAGGACTCTCCCCAAAGTCACATACTTTTCCTCCCAACTTCCTAAGTTGTCTTGGACTGGAAAAATGTCTCACCTCAAACTTGAGTTGGTTCTACCACTCAAGAATGTGACTTGAGGCAACATTTTAAAGTTGGTTTTGAGGGAAATATTAGGAGAGCTAAGATGCTTATAGAGACTCCACCATCTTCAACAAACTGATTCTTGAATTTAATTTCACAGAAGCCAGAATCATAATATGGATTTGAAAAAGGTAACTAGAACACTGGAGCATCAAATATTTTGTATATTTGCTTGAGTAAATTGATACTAATGTCTAGTAAGTGAGTAATTTGGCAATATACTTGGCATTTTAGGCAATTTAAATTTATAGGTAATTTGAACTGGCAGAATTTCAAGGTTATACTGGAATGTGAATAGAGCTATAAATCTGATTCAGTTTATTATTTGGGAATTCATCTAGTTGGAAATATTAGTAGAGAAAATTATTATCCCTGGAATTGTTATGGATAACATTTGAGATCCATTTTTGAGGATATTATTTGACATATAGGTTTGCAGTTTTGACATTAATATTGATAACTATATTCTGTTTTTTTAATGCAATTAATAGAATGCTGAAACTAAAAGACATCTTTGTGGAGTATTTTATCCACATAGATAATTTGGAGACATATTCAACCAAACCAATGTTAAATGAATTGATAGCAATGAGTTCCTTATAGTCTCTCTCTGAACTCCAGTCCCTATCACTCACTGCCCACCAAACATCTTCATCTTATAGATATATAGTCTTATAGATATCTGAAATTTAATACAAAACAAAATTCATAAAGTTGACTCCAAAGCCTGTGCCTCTTCTGAACTTCCCTGTATCTATCATGGGTATCATTATTTTAATCACAAGGATTTATGAAGTAGGAGTGGTTCTTGAAGCCTTATTCTCATACAGACAGAAGGAGACAGAGGGAGAGGGAGAGAGAAAGAGAGAGAGTTAATCCTTTGTATTACCTTGTCCATTCTACCTTCACATCTTTCGTACTTATCTCTCTTTCTCCATTCCAATGGATATCCCAATTCATTCCCTTATCAAAAGTTGCTTATATTTATAAGATCATAGCTATAGAGCTGGAAGGGACCTCAGAGGTCATCTAATTACATTCCCTCATTTTATAAATGAACAAAAGGAGCCTTAGCAAGATTAAGTGACTTGCCAAAGCCACATAGGTAGTAAACATTAAAGGTGAAATTTGAACCCAGGCTCATTAACTCCAGAGTCAATGCTTTTTCTAATAGTCTCCCCTTCTCATTCATTCTCCACACAGCTGCCAAAGTGATTTTCCTTAAAGAACAGGTCTGACAATGTCACTCTCCTGCTTGAAAAGCTTGTTGAAGTCCTTGTTACTTTGGGAGAAAATA
This sequence comes from Bettongia penicillata ogilbyi, assembly GCA_023548195.1. Taxonomy (NCBI): domain Eukaryota; kingdom Metazoa; phylum Chordata; class Mammalia; order Diprotodontia; family Potoroidae; genus Bettongia; species Bettongia penicillata. Next base: position 766,587 of record JAJHZJ010000255.1, on the reverse strand, counting down.
AAAAATTCTCTGTTTGACATTTAGAGTCCTTCATAATCTGGCTCCAGGCTACCTTTCCAGGCTTATTACACATTTCTCCCTTTCACACACATAATAGTTTAATCAAATCAGCCTGTGTGGTATTCTCTATACATGACAGATCTTCTCTTACCTGTACATTTGTACAGGTCATTCATCTCTGGTGCATTTGCATAGGTTGTTTGTCTTTTACCATTTGCAAAGGAGACATTTTGTGTCTCTCCCCTTTCCCCATGCCTCATATGTTCTCTCTTCTTACCTCTACTTCTTGAGACTCCCAACTCCTTATAGGAGATCTTGAGTAAGATTTTCACAGAATGGAGGGGGTCAATTATGGGCTTTGTTCACTATTGCTACTAGTGTCTGATGCAGTACTAATATCAACAAGATCATAGATCCTTCCAAATGTGATCCATTTAAGCTATGGGATATCTTTATCCTATCTTCTACTACCCGTGTTAAAACAGTGCCCCATATGTTGGCTACATCTCATCCTCATGGTTCTGTGGGTAACCCTGAGTGATCAGGACTATTCTTTTTTTAAATTTAACTATTTTCAGTTTTCAGCATTCACTTCCACATAATTTTGAATTTCAGATTTTTCTTCTCATCTCCTTTATCCCCCCCCACCCCAGGGCAAAATGTATTTGGATTACCTTTTCCTCCAATCTGCCATCCCTTCTATCACCTCCTTCCCCCATCCCCTTCCCTCCTATTTTCCTGCAAGGCAAGATAGATTTCTATATCCCACTGCCTACATACCTTATTTCCTAGTTGCATATAAAAACAATTTTTAACATGCATTTTTAAACCTTTGAGTTCCACATTGTCTCCCTTCCTCCTTCCCCAACCACCTTCAATGAGAAGACAAGAAATTTGATATAGATTATACATGTGTAGTCATGCAAAACACTTCCATAACAATCATGTTGTGAAAGACTAACTATATTTCCCTATATCCTGTCCCACTCACCATTTATTCTATTCTATTTGGTAACCTGTCCCTCTACCAAATTGTTTGTTTCTGATTACCCTTTCCCCCAATCTGCCATCCTGTCTATTATCCCCCCTCTCTTATCTCCTTCCCCTCTGGTTTTCTGTAGGGTAAGATACACTTCCATACCCAATTGAGTGTGTATGTTATTCATTCCTGAAGCCAAATCCAATGAAAAGAAGGCTCATTTATTTCTTCTCACCTTCCCCTTCTTTCCCTCAATTCCTCTCTTTTTTGCCTCTTTTATGTGAGATGATTGCATTCTAATTCTCCCTTTCTCCTTCTCATAGGACATCCCATCAAACACTCAGTTTTCTTTTTAGATATCATTCCTTCATATTCAGCTCATCCTGTGCCCTCTGTCTCTCTCAGTGTCTCTCTCTGTATCTCTATCTCTCTGTATCTCTATCACTTTCTGCACATATACACACACACACACACACACACATTCCCTCCAACTGTCCTAATACTGACAAAAGCCTCATGAGTTACAAATATCATCTTTCCATGTAGGAATATAAACAGTTCAACTTTAATAAGTCCCTTATGGTTTCTCTTTCCTGTTTACCTTTTCATGTTTCTCTTGATTGTTGCTTGTAATATTTTCTCCTTGACCTGGAAACTCTGAAATTTGGCTACAATATTCCTAAGAGTTTTCCTTTGGGGATCTCTTTCAGGAGGTAATGGGTGAATTCTTTCCATTTCTATTTTACCCTCTGGTTCTAGAATATCAGGGCAGTTTTTCTTGATAATTTCTTGTAAGATGATGTCTAGGCTTTTTTTTTATCATAACTTTCAGGAAGCCCAATAATTTTTAAATTATCTCTCCAGGATCTATTTTCCAGGTCAGTTGTCTTTTCCAATGAGATACTTCACATTGTCTTCTTTTTTTATTCTTTTGGTTTTGTTTTATAATTTCTTGATTTCTCATAAAGTCAATAGTTTCCATTTGCTCCATTCTAATTTTGAAGGAATTATTTTCTTCAGTGAGCTTTTAGACCTCTTTTTCCATTTCACCCACTCTGCTTTTTAAGGTATTCTTCCCCATATTGGCTTTTTGGGCCTATTTTGTCATTTGGGTTAGCCTAATTTTAAAGGTATTATTTTCTTCAGCATTGTGGGGGGTGTATCCTTTAGCAAGATGTTGACTCATTTTTCATAATTTTCTTGTATCACTCTCAGTTCTCTTCCCAATTTTTCCTCTACTTTGCTTAATTGATTTTCAAAATCTTTTTGAGTTCTTCCATGGCCTGAGACAAATTTATATTTTTCTTGGAGACTTTAGCTTTGTTGACTTCTCCTGGTTGTATGTTTTGATATTCCTCATCACCAATGACATAAAAATACGTTTTCATCAAGAAAGTAAGAATCTATAATCTGTTTCTTTATCTCCCATTCGTTCATTTTCCCAGTCAATTAGTAGATCTTTGAGTTTTGTAAGTGAAAGTCTCCAGAAGCAGCTTCCACTTCATCAGTGGCTGCCATCACACTGGGCTGTGGCTGGATCATGTTTCCCTCTCAGCCAGGTGAGAGACCCTTCCCACAGACCTTTGAAGCTACCTAATTCTAGAAACTGTAGTTACAGTCAACTATTCAGTCCCTTAAGGCCTGTTCCAACTCCATCCATGTTGGCACAGCCCATGCTGAACTGAGCTCCACTCTCAGCCTGCTGTGATAGACCCTTCCTTTCAACTTTCCAGATTGTCTTAGGCTGGAAATTTGCCTCACTTTTCTCTTTTTGTGGCTTCTGCTGATCTAGAATTTGTTTAGAGTCATTTTTACAGATTTTTTGAGGGATTTGGGAGAGAGCTCTAGCAAGTCCCTGATGCTATTCCACCATCTTTGGCTCTGTTCCCTAGGACAATTTTTTTCAACACTTCAGTTCAACCCTGCACTGGCATATTCCTCCTCCTCAAAGTTAAGACTTGAGAACCAGTTTAATTAACTAGATTTAACTATGTTTTAGAAGGGAATATTTACTAAGGTAGCACAATTAGAACAGCTGATATAAAATATCTGTGACACACTTGCCAACAAGAACATATAATCTAAGGAAAAAATGGGCTCAAGCTTAAAGAGCATGTTTTAAAGTGATAACACCTAGGTCCTATTTGCTGGAAGTTCTTTTCTGCCATTTGTGGAGTGTTCAAGAAGTCACTGTCATAGCACATCTGCATCCAAATTTATTGTTGGCTCCTGATACAGACACTATAAAGCAGCTGATACAACTTATGGGAAGATGGAAATTCCAACATCTTCCATACCCTTCCACACTGGAAAGTCATCCTCTGGTTAAAGGCAGGGAAAGCAAGTGGAGGAAGAAGAGTGTAAGAAGATCTGGTCAAAGCTGAAACCTAATCTTCCCCTTTTTCCCAGGGTGTTGTCACTGTGCTAGAAAGCCAATTTGTTCCAGTTTCTCTATCAGTCTCCCATTCCAGGTGACTTAATGTTTTTATACCCAACCCAGAAAGTATAGGAAAATCTCAGAGTGATTAAAACAGATCTCTCTTTTAAAAATTTTTTGTTGCTGTTTTTCACTTGTTCAATTGTATTCCACTCTTCAGACAATACAAAGGATTTTCTTGTCAAAAATATTGGAGTGGTTTGCCATTTTCTTCTTCACCCTACAGACCTTTTTATACTGAGTCTACAATCTTTTGATTGATTTAAGAAATGTACTTAGTTGTTGTTGCTATTTGTCTTTTGTTTTCACAGAGAATCAATGATATCACCTTGTGTGTGAATTGGATTTGAGCGACACAGAGTTGCACAAAGCTGTCAGCCTCACTCTCTCTTCCTGAGTCATTGAAGTCCAGTTGCTGGAATAAAAGAGTCAAGACAACTGGCAATGGTCCGGGATGCAATGAGTGGCCCTGGCATCTTCAATGCCAGACCTAAGTGCTTGATAGCACCTGCTTCAGCCACCTTCATGGCCCATGGAATCAATTGATCTCATCTGCCCATTCCACCCAGAAATGTTTAGGTAGATGTTCCCCTTAACTCATTGATAGGTTTGAGGCCCACCAATTACCTTCAACCTGGTTTAGTCTGTCTGCCAAGACACCTTACCAGGATGTGGCCACTGTATATATACTACATTTTCTGGAGCCTTAGGTGAGAGAGTTAAGTAAATCAAGTGTACATCAAAGGTGAATGAGCAGCCCTGAAAAGGGTTCATTAAGCCCTCACACCAGAGGTGCTAGTCCTCCCTGAACCCCCTATTACCTAGTTAAGATATCAGACTAAAATAGGTGGGGTGATTTAAATTCCACACTTACAAAAAATGAATGTAAAGTTTATTTTATATTTATGATTCGTTTACAAATTGTTTTTAAACAAAATTTCTGCCTATTCTACGTACAGTAGAATTACATCTCCTGGGGAAAAAGAGATGGCATGCTATGGAGAGCTTATCTATTTAGAAGATATGAGTTGACCTGGCTAAGTAGACTAGGGAACCATAACCTTGAGAGGTCATTAACATCATCTGTAAAGAAAAGATTAAAGTGATTCTTCAAGATCTAATAATAATGATCTTTGAGTAGCCAGAGGTGAATTCTCTCAAATGAGATCTTAAGGAAAATGTTTTAAAATCGTTGATGTCACTTCATAATTATTCCTTTCCTATCCCTATAGAACCTTGCCTTTTAACCAAAGAAGCTTAATTAAGCAAAGAAACCAGCATATCGGTAACATATGCTTTATTTTGCACCTATAATTAATTTCTTCTGGTTTTCAATATGTTTTTACTGTCAATCTTCTAATATCAGCATTAGAGTTGCATTGGCGAGAGTTCTGATCCTTGAATTGCTTTTTCCCCCCTTTTATGTCATTGTGGTTATTGTGGAAATGATTCTCTCAGGACTACTTACTTCATTCTACATCAGTTCATATGTTTTCCCAACTATTTTTTCCTGAATTCATCATTTGTAATTTCTTATAACAAGTAATGTTATTAACAACAATTTATATTAATCCACCATAACTTGTTCAGTCATTAACCATAACCATTTTGTTTATTCTGTTCTACAAACAAAAGGTCTCAACTTTGGACCTTCTCCTTAGCCGTCTCCCATGCTTAAAATTCTCTCCCTCATTCCAACTACTGATTTCCCTGACTTCCTTTATTCCTCAACTACAATCCCACCTTCTACAGGAAGCCTTCCCTAACCCCTCTTAATACGAGTGATTTCTCTCTGTTGATTATTTCCTAGTTATCCTTTATATAGATTGCTTTGTATACCTTTGATTGCATGTGGCCTCCCCCATTAGATTGTGAGCTTCTTAAGAACAAGTATTGTCTTTTGCTTCTTCTATCCTCAAGTATGCCTGGCACATAATAGGTAATAAACGTTTATTGAGGAATAGATGGATGGATGAATGGACGGATGGATTGTTTCCAGATTTCAGCTACCAAAACGTATTACTTTTTCATATATGTGTGTATGTATATAGTAATGTATGACTGTATATATATACATTTACAGATAAAAGTGTAGGTATATAGATACATATGCATATAGATATATGGGTGTACACATATAAACACAGATATATATATATATACTCATAAATACATATATGTATATACATATATACAGAAAGAGAAACAAAGAGAAATAATCTTTCACTCTACTTTTGAACTTCTTGGGGCAAATTCTCAGTAATAATATAGCTACAATGAAAAGTATGTGCTTTTCTAGTATAGTTCAAAATTGTTTTTCAAAATTATTGGACCAATTCAAAAGCTCCACCAACAATGTATTTGTCTACTTTTCTTCTGACAATCATTCTAACACATTTAACTTTGTCTTCTGTCATTTGCTAGTTTGATGTGTGTGAGGTAAAACCTCAGATGTTTTTTAATTTCCTTTTTTTCTTATTCACTAGTTGCAGCACTCTTTCACGTGATTGTTGGTGGTTTTGATTTCATCTTTTAAAAACTACATTTATATCCTTGGCCATTTATCTTTTGAGTAATGGTTCTTGATCTTATATATTTGTAGCAATTCCTTATGCATCAAACCTTTATCAAATATATTTGATATGGTTTTCCCCCAACCTATAGTTTCTTTTTTTATTCTAAATTAATTTATTTTGCTCATGAAAAAGTTGTCAAATTTTTATGTAAAAAATATATAAAGATTAATCTGTTCTATGTGAGTTTTCAGTTTCTTGGTATATAATTCATATAATTTCTTATAAAGTCCTTTACTTTCTCTTCGTTTGTTGTGGGGAAAATCTCCCAAATAAAGGCATAGTGTGGGGTGCCTTTTTTTTAAATTGGTGACTGATAGGACATTTACTTACTCACCCTAAATATATTTGCTTTGGATATCCATCAGAACCTCTATATTTCAGAGTGTAGAGATAGACATCAAGTTCTGCAATTTCTTTCTGTCTCCTGGTTTTGTTTATAGTAATATATTGTACATTTACCAACAGCTAAATTAATGTTTATAGATGAATAAATGAATACATGCAGGAAAGGGTACTTTTTAAGGTCCTACTTTGTGCAAAGCTCTGTGCTAAGCCCAGAAGATACAAAATAGCAAAAAAGAGAAAACCCTCACTTTCAAGGATTAAGGAAGACAATGCATATAGGAAGTTTCAGCAGCAACTCAGATAGAAAAGTCCTACAGTCTATAGGCTATAGCAATAGAATTGATTTTAATATTGTGTGATTCTTATCTAACCCCTGATAAACTGATCAGCTGAGCTCACAGAAGCTGGGACACCTGCTCCTCCTTATCTGTAGTCACAAATGTAGTTTAGACCAAAATCTTTCCCAGAGGACTTGAGTGTTCCTTTTCTCAGAGTCTTTGGCCCATCAAAAAAATCCTCAACTCTTACATCCTTTGAATGATACTAATAAAAAAAAATTCTCAATAATGTAGGGTTCTCTCCTCCCTCCAATAAGGGAAAAGTAAAAAGATATTTAATGTATAATATGAATTAAATATGGTTTGGGCAATTTATTTTTTTCTCACAAAAGGAAGGCTAACCATAAAAGTATCACAACATCCATTAAAAGAATGATTAGATTAGAATTCAGTAACATGTCTATTACTGTAATCATTTCTGAGGCTAAAACTTAAATCTCATCAGACCATAAAGCAAATTTGCAATACTATTAATCAGGGATTTAATACAAAATGAAATTATGTGGAATACGTTGTTTTCTGTGGGCACCATCGATCAAAAGATCTCTCTTGGATCAATTTTTTTTCCATACTGGCTACCTTCTCTGCCATTGCTGCAATCACAAACAATGAATGATGAACTCATAAGCCTCCAGACTTTCTCAAATCAAAAGACTATCTACTCAAGTAAAGAAAACAAAAGAGAAGCAAAGAAGCCCAGACTCAATCAGATTTACCTCAGTAGGATATGTGCTCATAGCTATAGGGAAGCCAGATGGGAAATGCACAACAATCCTTTTCCTATTCAATTCTTAGGATTCAGTTTGAAATAGTCCACACTCTGAAACTGGAAAGGAAGAGAAACGAGCCCCTTGTACACATGCAATGAGACATCAAAATCTCTAACTCACTGGACAGTGTAAGGAGCTCTCCATCATCTCCCATTGCAATGAGTTATCCCTAGCCAACAGGAATTCCCCAATCCCAAGTTTACATTTCTGCATAGAACCAGGCATAACAATTGGCCATGTTCCAAACAGGGAGTCAGGGAATGCCCCCAATATTCTTAGCACCCTCTGCCCCTTTCTTGTCATTCTGCAGAAGTATGGTGACTAGTTGACTGAGATGAAGGACCAAATCGTGTTTTCTTTGTTTCAGTTTGTCATGGCCAAACACCAAGAATGTGTAGCCAAGTGACTAGTCTGTGCTTAGTTAGACTGCTCTCTGGAAGGCAAATGCAGCCTATTTTCATGACCATCATGTTGCCTTTTCATCATAGTAGAACCTGTCTCCATTCCTCAATAGTTTATTGGAGTTCATATGGAAGTAGAAGAATCACAGAATCACAAAAATTGAGAGTTAGAAATTACCTCAGTGATCAGTCACTCCAACCCATGGACAAAAGCAATCTATGCTATGTTCAAGGAGGGGGTCCCCACCATCTCCAAATGTCTTATGGGTATTATGTTGTCTGTAGCTTGGGGGTAGAGGGGGAATAATAGGAATTCCTGAGGGCCCCTAATTCTCTGTACCGAAGCGAAAAAAAGCCCTCATGATAAGTGAAATTGTCTTCATCTCTGAACACAGAATTTAGAACTGGTAGGGATCTTAAATATCAAGAGGCCAACCCTCTCCTTTTGTGGCTGAAGAACCTGAGGTCCCCAAGACGACATAGAAGTCATGCTTCTTTTGTGAATCACTGGGGTATAGTGAAAAGAGAAAATAGATTTCATTCAAGAAAAGACTTCGGGTTCCAATCTCTCTCTGACATCTACTGCCTATATGACTACAAACCAGGCTAAAGCTTAATGGGTAAGCTACATGCATCCTTTTATTAAGGTGAATTGTTCTGTGAAGTTTGGATTCAGTCAAAGGATGGCACTTGAAGACCTAGAGTGCTACATGTGACCTCAAGGCCACAGATTCCCTATCCCAGCTTACCCTCTCTGAAACTTTGGTGTCCTCATCTATAAAACAGTGATAATAACACCTAGAGTGCCTACCTCACAGAGGGTGTAATGAGGATGTGTCATCCCATGTCATTTAAGAGTTTTTCAATTATTCAAGCGTAATCTGAGATAACAACAATTTCACATACAAGAAAAATAGCCAAAGCAGAGCTTAGAAGATCTGTGTAAGTTTGGAAATATCCATGAAGCTTTGGAATTTTTTTTCTGTGTGCTACAGGAAGAAAGATAGCAAACAAACAAATAACTTTGCCAAATAAAATGTTTGGATTTCTCCACCACTTTTACAAGTCCAAGCTCTTGGTCAAAGACTAACTGTGGTACCACCTCTTCCAGAAAACCTGACCGGATTATTCTGGGTGATAGTGTTCTCTCTCTTCTCAAATTCTCTGGATCTCTCCTTTGATTCTACTTTATACTACTTCAAAGAGTGTTTTCATGGGCTCCTGTGGATGTAATTACCATTTTGATGTTAATGATTCTCAGATTTACCTTTCCTGCCCCAATCTGTCTCCTGAACTTCAGTCTCATTCAACTGCCTTTCAGAAATCTTGAAGTGGATGTCCAGTAGATATCTTAAACTCAATATTTCTAAAATAGAACTCATCATCTTTCCCCCTAAATCCTCCCCTCCTCTTATTTTCTCTAATACTGTAGAGAGGAACACCATCCTCCCAACTCCTCAGGATCACAACCTTGAGGGCATTTTGGATTCCACACTCATCTCTCTCTCTTTCATACACACACACACACACACACACACACACACACACACACACGCACACACACACACCTATGTCCAAAAGACCTGTCACTGTCATCTTCGCAACATCTCTCAAATATTCCCCTTTCTCTTCTGACATTGTTACCACACTACTGCAGGCCTTCAGCACCTCAAGTCTTGATTATCAGGATATACCCTACTGGTAGGTCTACCTGCCTCAAGTCTCCTCCCACTCCAATCTCTTCTCCACTCAGTCACTAAAATGTCTTTCCTCAAACATGCATCTGATCCTGTAAACATGGACTCAACAAATGTCAGTGATTCTCCATTCCCTCCAGGAGCAAATGCAAAATGTTCTGTTTGACATTCAAAGTCCTTCTTCACCTAGTCTGTTCCTACCTTTCCCGTACCCTTTAATCCAATAATCCTGACCTGCTGGCTGTTCCAAGAACAAGACACTCCATCTCTTGACCCTGAGCATTCCATTCTTGCAATTCCCTCCCTCTTCCACTCCAATTACTGATTGCCTTGGCTTCCTTTAAATCTCAACTAAAATCCCACCCTCAGGAAGTCTTCCTTGACTCCTCTTAATCCTAGCGTTTTTCTTCTTTTAATTATTTCCTATTTATGCTGTATGTAGCTTGCTTTCTATATATTTGTTTACACGTTGCCTTCTCCATCAGATTGTAAACTCCCCTGGGGCAGGGACTGTTTTTTGCCTCTTTTTGTATCCTCAGCACTTAGCAGTGGTTAGCACTTAGTAGACACAATGTATCTCTATTGAATGAGTGAACTACATTCTACAGAACCTATAGTGGAGAAGGAGATCTCAGAGCTCGTCTATTCTAAACTCTCATTTTAGAGACGGAAGTTAAAACCCAAAAGCTTGGCTAAATTCCCACAAATAGTGATTACGGGAGGCTGGATTTGAATCCAGTTCCTCTGTGTCAAGGGGCATGATTCTTTCATTATCTTTTGATGCTCCACACCCAATCTGTTCTTTTCTATTTAATGATAAGTGCCTCAGAAATAAGTACCTTCCTTTTTCATCTTTTCTATCATCAGCACTTAGTGGACATTTTTCTATGCTTCTTCTATACATATTTATTTCATCTTAACATTTATCTAGTCATATTCATGACAACCTAGGTTTAAATGTAATCTTCCAATTCCAAAATATTTTAGCATTCTAATAAATGCAATTACCACACACAATTCTAGAGGACAATGATAAATGTACAGAGAAGTGATGAACTCTGGATATAGAATGAAACACATTTTCTGGAATTGGCAAATGCAGATATTTGTTTTTCTTAATTTTTCATATTTGTTACGAGAGTTTTGTTTTCTTTTTTTCATGGGGAAATGTAAGTGGGAGGGAGGAAAAATATTTTTTGTTAACTGAAAAAAAATCAAATTAAAAAAAAGTAATCCCTAATCAGATCCCCTCAGGGACAGGTATGGCATCCCCAAGTTCCTGTCTAGCAATCTGTTTCTTAGCTTAATCAAAAGGCAGTATCATGTTTTCATTTCCTTGTTCTTCTTTCCTGGCAGAAAACTGCTTCTTCATTAAGGGTGAATTTGCAGATGTAAAGTAGACTCCACATTCTGGCCCACTTGTTTTCAGAGCTCTTCCCAGAATATAAAAGGAAGACTGAACAAATACAAGAATGGTATCCATCTGCAAGTTCACATCTGTTGGGTGGGATTGTTTTCCCATTAATCTCTAAAGAATAATCATATTCAGTGTGCTCATAAATAGATACAAACATGTGCCTTTGTGTTTTGTTTGGCACGTCCCTGGATTTGGGGCCACTTCAGACCCAAGAGCATCCTCTGTAGAATGTCTTCCAAAGATGTCTTTCCCAAGGCACCAGGGCTGACTCTCAGGAGCCCCAGAGGAATTGCAAAAGAGAGATGGAGAGATGACAGCATGCCTGAAATCACTGTAAGGGAATAAGGGAAATCTCCCTATTGCAGCCCAGCAGCCAGTTTTGTTGCCGCCCTAGCTGAGAAAGCGTCTTGTTTTCTATCCCACAAAGGATCACATTATCTGAAGCAGTGATTGCATCAGCAAAAGAATCTTCAATGACTCTAAAACTCATGGAGAGTTGTTGGTTTGCAGAGAAGGTAGAAACTAATGCATCCAGGGAACATGTACTCATCATGCCACACAAGTTTATTCTTAAATGAGCTTTCTGCTTACCACAAAATGGATCCTGCTCCATATCTAGAAAGAAACATTTATCCTGTGTCCGCAGGGCTTTCAGAGAGAACATCGAGCTAATGTAAAATGATGATTTTTCCCAGTCTTGTCCTTATTTTGGCCTCATGCAGCTGTCAGACTCATGAGAGCCTGACAGGACAATTAAGCAAAAAACACCAGACGAAGAAAATAGCAGTGAATTTTAAAGACCTTGAAACTCCTCTTGGCTCGCTGCACATGCCTATATTCCCTCAAAGCATTCATTCAACCAGCTCCAGCCAACTGATTAGCTGCAAGTCAGCCCTCAGCTGGGCCCTGCTGGGGAACAGGGGATCACACTCAAAAGATGAGGGAAGTCATTGGCACTGGTGCATTTTACAGCAATATTAATTTTCTCCAGGAGGAAGTGTGAAAAAGAGGCGTAGGGGAAGTCTATTAACACTAGAGCTTAAAAGTAATGTTAAATCCAAGGAAAAGCAGAATTCAATTTAGTGAAAGTTATAGAGCTAGCCTAAGAGTAGAAGGAAATCAACTGATAAGCAACCATTGAAAATGGGGAAAATATAGAGAACTCCTTTATTGGCCCACGGCAACTATGTAAGCAGGTAACCCCAGGAACATGGTTCACCTTTAAAAATATAAGGCAGAGGGGGTTGTAAATCCAATAGCTAGTCGATGTTCTCAGCCCTTATCTCTCCACCAGGTATTATATTTTCTATCTCTTTAGGCCGGTATGTGACCACGCCCTCCCAAAGGGCCCCAGAATATTGATTCTGGGGTCACTAACATAAGGGCTATATGAAAGCTAACAGTGGCCACCATACCAAATTGTATCCAGTGAACTGAAATGGCCTAGAGCAGAGCAAATAGAGAAACATGGAAATGTGAGCTGCTAGAAGTAAACTTAGACAACATTGCCTCCAACTCTTTCATTTTACATATGAGGAAACTGAAACAGTAAAAGAATGATGGAATGTTTCATGTAAAGTCTCACAGATGGTTGGGAGAATGTTATTTTACTGATTCACTTGTGTTCCTTCATTCACTACCCATACTCTTCCATCTCTTGTGCTTCTGTCTTTCCTTTATCCCTGAAAATATTAAAAAAATGAATCTTGGACCAGTGGATCTATGCCTACTTGAAGTCTTATCTTAACCTTTATCAATAAATTAACAAGCATGGATTCATGTGGCAGTTCTCCAAGCTACTTGCCACTACTCAGCTCTGTCATAGTTCCTATACTGTGTTGGCTAGATGGGGAAGGGAAAATGCAAACCATTTTTATACTCTTCAGTGTGATTTCATTATCCCTTTCCTGGATCCCCCTCACCCTGGTAATAATAAGGAATAGGGAAAATTAAAAGTAGATTCTCCATACAAAAATGTCAGTGACGAGAGAGACAGACAGACAGACAGACAGACAGATGAGTCTGGTTCCCCAAAGGTACAGAAATGAGGGGATTGCCTTAGAAGCATTTATAAAAACCATTTAAGCCATGAAGAGGCAGGATTCGGTGTGAATAGTTAGTGGTGCCTGGAAATATTGAGACTATTGGTATACAAATTTAGGGGAAGGTAGACCAGTCATCAATGGATGTGAAGAGCCAATGATCAAAGAATGTATCATAAGGATCTGAGAGAACATTTGGTCAGACCTTTTAGAAAATTGAGTGTCAATAAAGACTAAGCGAGGAAGTATATCTTAGCCTTGAGTCTCTTCCCCTTTTAGTGGAATTAGCATTGGTGAGGCTGGGAATGTAGGTGCCAGTTGGATATAGGTGCCTGGTAGAATTGTTGAGGTAAGACAGGTGGTTGTTAGGCCAGATATATTTTAATATTAATTTTCTTAATTATACCAAATTGTACCATTGATACCTGTGACAGTACTGGTTCTTTATACATCAGGTTCTGACTCTGGCTATGAGATCTTGGACAAAATCATTTCACCTGCCTGGGCCTCGGTTTCCTTGTCTATAAAATGAGGGGGATTAAGCTAGATAATATTTAAAGTGCCTCTCAGTTCTGACACTCTATGATTTGGGGAAAACTCTTGCTCCTTCACATGTAACAGATTACTTTGACCACAGTACATATTTAATAAATACGTGTTTACCTGATGAAAGTAATTTGAATTCAAACTGAATGTGCATTAGATTTTGAATGGTTTTGAAGTTTCTCTGTCAGATCAGAAAGAACAGGAATTATCTTGCTAAGATACAATAAACAATTATAGGTTGGCAAAGTCAGTTTGAGATCTGGAGGTATTTGTTCTACCATTTGAGTCAATGTTAAATAGCAGAGTTGTGGAGATTATGTCCAGAAAGTCATTGTTTAAATGATTTTATATTGCCTAAAAGGAAGCTAGAATTTGGGTGAGAGCACTCTGCTCTACCTCTCATATGGCTTGTTTCCCTCCTCTTACCCATCTACTTAATCATTCACCCTGTTGTGAATCTAAAACTGCTAGAGAAAGCCTCTGATTAATTTGTCATCTTGTTATACATAGAATTACTACTCCCAGAGGCACTTATAATTGAACAGCAGAAAAAACTTTAAGTCAAAGCAATGAATCTCTAACGGTATAATTTCACACTTGAGAATAGATTACAGAACTAAGAGGCAAAGGAGGGAGTAAGCCTCTCTGGCATTCTTGATATAATGATAATTACATTGCTGACATTTATATGAGGCCCACTCTGTACCAGTCACTGAGATAAACACTTAACAAACATTATCTTATTTTATCCTCACAATAGCTCAGAGAGGTAATTAGTATCATCCCATTTTATAGGTGATGAAACAAGATCACAGAGGTTAAGTGACTTGTCCAATGTCACACATTGTGTCTGAGGCTGAATTTGATCTCAGGCTTTCATGATTTTGGGTCCAATTCTGTATCCACTGCTGTCACATTTATATGATGCTTAATGAAGAGTTTTATGACAAGTTTTCCTCATAATAACTATAAAGTAAGCTGCATAAATATTACTATATTTTATATATTAAAAAAACAGATAAAAAGAGATATTTTGCCCAAGGTCACCCAGCATGACACAGGTAGAATTCAGGTCTAGTCTTTCACAACAGATGCCCATCTATTTCGTCTCTGAAATTATTTCTGTCTTTAGGTGCCCTCTAGTTTTCTCTGCTTGTGTAAATTAGTATATATCACAGCCAGTTTGTCAGCTAACCTTGACAGAGAGCTTGTCCCTAAGGGGATTAAAGAATAGAAGCAGTTTTAGTCCAGGGAAAGACAAAAAGCAGCAATGGAAGGCAATGGGATAAAGGAGGGATACTCTCAAGGGACATCCACAACAGACATCGGGGGATCCAAATCGAGAAAGGCCAGTAGTTGGCACGCTGTAGAAGGAGCACTGAATTAAGGTGGTGTGCAAAGCAGCAACTGCAGAAAGGAAGATCATCAGTGAAGATTAAACTCTACCCACTTCATAACTGTGCCCCGGGATAACCCTCTGGTCTTTTGCTAGATAGTGGAAAATGCCAGAAATCCAGAGTCAGGACACCTGGGTTCGAATCTTGTCTATTATATTTATCGTCTGTATGAATTTGGTCTTCCTGGACACCCTGAGGAAGGTCCCAGAGCTGCTCCTGCTGCTATTCAATTTACAAAGCAATTTTCTGGCCAAAAAAAAACAAGATTACAGAAAGATCACTTCCCAAAATGAACTCCAGAGTGCAGTTCTCAATTTCCTTTCCTAGGTTGTATAATCAAATGATTATACAAAACAGCATTTGCAAAATTCCTTTTTCAGAAAAAGGTACTCTTTTAAATTGTACTTATGTATGCTAGTAAAGGTCACTGAGGGTTTCTGAAGTTTCAAGGAGTGATTTGCACCCTTCAAATTCATAAGTCGTTGTTCCTTACTCAATATCACGTGTCTGTTTTTGTCTCCTCTTCTTGCTTGTCATTTTTTCCCCTTTACATAAAGTCAAATTTCTACAATGGGAGAACATCAGTCCCTAAATGGGGAATTGTCAACCTTAATTCATTTCTATAATTTTGTTGTTGTTCAGTTGTGTCCAACCCTATGTGACCCCCATGGACTTTGTCCTTGGCGTTTCCTTGGCAAAAATACTGGAGTGGTTTACCATTTCCTTCTCCAGTGTGTTCCTATTTCACAGAGGAGAGACTGAGACAAATAGGGCCTGTGACTTGCCCAGGGTCTCAGAGCTATTAAGTGTCTGAGGCAGGATTTGAACTTGGGACCTAGCACTCATCCACTGCACCAATTAGCTGCCCCAAAGAAACCACCCAAGGATACCATCTTTGGATCATCCATCTATTTTGTTGTTGTTAAATGGGCATTGTTAAGGCTTTTGTTCATTCATTCAGTGATTCCTACCCTTCATGACCCCATGGACTTGTACATGGGTTTTGCTTGGCAAAGATAGTAGAATGGTTTACCACTTCCTTCTCCAATATGTCCCCATTTTACAAATGAATAAATGAGGCAAATAGGGGTTAAGTGATTTGCCTTGGTAAGTTTGTGAGGCCAGATATAAACTCAGATCTTCCCATCTCTAGGTGCAACCCCTTTTCCACAGCAATACATAGCTCCCCATTTCTATAACTTTACTGACACTTATTTATAACCCAATCTCTGCTCTACTATCTTAATAACCTTGAGCGTCACTTACTTTCTCAGAGTCTCAAGTTTCCTCATCAGTGTGAAATGATAGGACAAAGTGGATGATACAAATTATCTTTAAGGTCCTTTCCAATTATGTAATCTTATCCTGAAGTCATCAGAGACCATATTGCATCATGCAGCAAACTGAATACTGTTGAGTCAATACGGATCTATACCACATGCCCATCCTTTAATGCTAACCTGAGGAAGAATGATGGAACTAAAATGATTTTCTTGCCAGGCCATTTAAATTAAAATAGAACTAAGCTCCAGTAGGAGCTCTTGCCCCTAACGCAATTCCCATGGGCTCAAGAGATTAGTGTTTCACAAACAAGCACAGATATTAAGAGGATAAAGAAACGCTACTTTCATTCTGAATCAGAAATCTATAGAGACGTTGTCACACATTTTGAATAATGCACGTATATTGAAAGGGTTAGCACCCTTCTTTGCAAGGAAGAGCACTTTGCTGAGAAGTTGCTAACTTCCCCAAATTAAGCATGATGCTATAACATATGTGTAAGTTGATTGTGTGGGCCAGAGAACTTACTCATTGCGCTCTGATATGCAGAAGGCTGCCCAAGATTAGCATTTGTTTGTTCCACAGCATCATCAGATAGATATTTAATGGAAAGATTTATATAAAAGTTATAGAAATTTTCAGCATCAAAATCCATGAAAATATTTCTTTTCTGTAGATTTATTCCCAGATTGGGAATCAAGCTTTCATCTAATTTTTCATCTTATTCATATTTATTTATTATTTGTGTTGTATTATTTATATTATTACTAAATATTATTTATATTATTACCAAAATTGAGGCCAAATAACTTGCATTATTAAACATATTAAGACTGGGGAGTGCACTAGGCTTCTGACCTTCTCTGGATCATGTACCTAAGCCCCCTCCTCCAGTTCTTTGGTGCATTACATAGTGGACAAGCCGTCTCTTTGGATGTTAGCTCTTTCTTGCTGTTTCCCTAAAGAAAACCTGGGGAACAATTCATAAAATGCTCTTCCAAAGGAATCAATGTGTTCCACAGAGTAAAGAGAGAATGTATTGTGCTTTATTATTTATACGTTACATTGGTGCTTGGAGTTCCTAGCAGGGGAAATGTATTAATGTCCCAAAAATCTATGACTTGTTGGACTCTAACCTAGTGCTTAAAAGTATATAAAAATCATAGAACTTATACCAAAAGATTTTCTCATTCTCAGAATAAATATATCTGCTTTATTATAGTAGAAGGATTTCATTGTTTGTTTTTATTTATATTTTTTAAAACAAAGATTGAAAAATTTTCTTTGAATTTCAGATAGACATTGGCATATCTCCAGATATCCATCACCTTTTGTTTCTGAAAATTCAAATGCAAAAAGATGTTATTATTAAAAATTGTAAAATTCAGCCTTCAGTGTGTGTGCCCCCACTCAAACTAGCCAATAGAACGTGGTTTTGAGATCTGGAAAACAATTTTCAAATTTCCATTGCCCAAGTATTTAAGCATTTTGCAAAAGTATTTTTGTGAATGATGAAGAGTAAGGAAAGATTTTTATTAAAATACACTGTACTATGGGGAGGAGAGGGTTGAGGGTGAAGGAGGAATTGATATTCGGATGCATAAATATGGCTAACATGGAAATACATTTTGCATGACTTCCCATGTATAATAGATGTCAAATTGCCTTCTCAAGAGGAAGGAGGAAAGGAAGAGAGAAAGAATTTAGAACTCAAAATTTTAAACAATAAATGTTAAAAAAAATTTTACATATAATTGGGAAATACTTGATGAAAAAATATATTTGAAAGTGTTTTAAAACAGTCAAATACATAGAAGCTAAAATCAGCACAGTAACTCAAACTTTTTTGGTCTCTCTTTTACATTCTTAAAGATTATTGAGGATCCCTAGAAAGCTTCTGTTTATGTAAATTCTAGCTATTGATATTTACAAATTAGAAATTAAACATTTAAATTTTAAATATTTTTAAAAATATTTTACTTATTAATTTTAAAATAATAGTAATACACTTATGGGTCTTTATAAATATTTTATTTTTCTGAAAAATTGCTATATTTTCAAAAATTAGTGAGATGAGTAGCTTTTTAAAAACATATGAAATTTTTCATATCTGGCTTAATAGAAGGCAATCACACTTTCATATATGCTACTGCACTGAATTTGCCATGGCTCACACAGGTACATAGTCAGAAAAGGGAGAAATATTTAGCCTTTTCATATAATTATAGATTTTCTTCTCCAATGCTATATTAAAACTCAACAAGTTGTAGTTTCTTAAAGATTGGTTGCCATGTGGAATCTCAAATCCTATGAACTTTTTATATTGTTATATTAAAAATCTATTGATTTATCTTGTACTTTGAATAGATCTTTTATGTGTGCATGATTTTGTAACATCCCACATTGGTCATTTGGAAAATATTTCATTCACTGAGTTATTCAGATCTTCCAAATGTTAGTATTTTTCATTATATAATAGGAAAAAAAATCACACCAATTACCACCACCACTGAACTCATCAGAAAATTCTCAGTATTGAGAAGTTGTCAAGTCCATGCTAGCAGATATAATTTTCCAAAATTCTGATTATCACCTTGAAAGTTTGAATTTTATCATTCTATCAGTTGTTTTCCTCAAAATGATGGACTCACTTCACTCCTTTTTAAGAAAATGTCTGCCAAATACCCAAGTCTGAATAACTATTAACTTTTCAGTCATTCTTTTCAATAAAAATAGTGCTCCATACAAAAAGAGGCCAGTTTAGTTCCCAGCTCAAACAACTGCACAAGTACTTTTTCTCGAAAGACTCATCATATTTCAACATGTAGCAGAAGTGCTTTATGCATACTTCTTATTTCATTGTGCAGAATTTCAAGACAATGTATATTCAAGGGTTAAGAGTCAATAAAACTGATGACTTTATTGCTTCATCAAGGACATTCTTAAGTCACACTATTGTTTTTTTCCTATTCTAGTGAGTTATGGTGAAGAATTCCAAAACCACTGGGACAATTTGATGCCACTGATTTGATTTGTCCTGAGGCCAACAGTTTTATCTACCATTGCTTTTATGCAAATATCAACACAGTTATTCCAAGATAAACCATGAGATTCAAAAAAAAAAAATTATTCAACAGTCCTTGACAACAGATTAAGAGCCAAGGAAGACACCTGGGTTTTGAAACTAAGTTACAGAGAGGATGGTGGTGCTCTAGACAACAACAGGGAAGTTCAGAAGGGAGGGTTTAGGATGAAAATTTTTTAACATGATCATCCAGTTTGAAATGTCTAATAGACAAATGGAATATAAGGATGGAACTCAGCAAAGAGGTTAGAGTTAGATAATAAGATCTAAAAATCATCAACAAAGAGATGATAATTGAACCAATGGAAGCTAGTGAGAGTAACAAGTGAAACACTATAGAGGAAGAGAGAAGAGGGACCAGGATCGAGCCCTGGGAGATACCTTTAGCAGATCTGAGAAGGATTGGACAGACTGGTTATAGGAGAAATGGGATAGAATGGTGTCATGGAAACCTAAAGAGTCTATAGAGGTGATCACTTATGTAAAATAGAGTTAAGAAGAATGAAGATTGGCAGAAAGTCATGATGTTTGGCAATTAAGAGGTCATTAGTAACTTTAGAGGGAGCAGTTTTGCTTAAATGATGAGGTTAGAAACCAGACTGCATAGAATTAAAAAAGAGTGAGAAGAAAAGAAGTGGTCAGCATTTTTAAGGAGATATCCCTTATAGTCAGCCTTTTTAAGGAAATTTCCCACAAAAGGGAGAAAAGATATGGGACAATTGTTAGTAAGATGGTTGGATAAGTGAAGATTTTCTTTTTTTACCTAGAACAGAGGTTAAGTAACTTGACTAGGGTCACACAATCAGTAACTCTCAGAGCCAGTATTCATTGTTCAGTAGCCAATTTCCCAATTATTAAGCCATAACTGCCTAAAAAATAATATCTAGATATGCTTTATCTTTCTTATACTCAATTTTATTACCTGTAAAATGTAGGTGACAAATCAAATGATATCTAAAGTAGATAAGGCAATGGATTTAAAAAGCTAAAATTTCTCCTACTTAACTATGTGATTATAGGCAAATCACTTAGTCTCTAATCATTGTAGAAAGTAAATAATATTTGGACTACCTACTTCACAGCGTTATTGGGGACAAAATGCCTTGCAATACACATTGTATTGAAATGCATATATAAATGAGGTTATTATTATTATTCAATCAATCTATAAGCATTTATTAAGCCCTTCTCATATACAAGGCACTGTATTTGGTAGTGAATCTACCAAGATATCATTATTCTATGATTTTTGAGCTTATGACATTGTGCTTTTTTTCTGATAACCTTAAGGCTGAGGCTTGAAAAGATGAATATTTCTGATCCACGCTGCTATGCCTAAGGTTGTATTTTATTTCTTTTTTCCAGTCTTCTTATATTTTACACCCCAGTATGTACTCCAGTCTAGATGACCTCCTGGCTGTTTCACAAACAAAACACTGCATGTCTTAAGCTCATGTGTCCTCTCTGACTGTCCTCATACCAGGAACGCTTTCCTTCTTCCACTCTGACTACTGGCCCCTCTGGTTTCCTTTAAATCCCTGCTAAAATACTACCCTCTACAGGAAGCCTTCCCTAACCCCACTTAAGTCCAGTGGTTTCTCATGGAAAATTATTTCCTATTTATCCTGTATGTAACTTCCTTTGCATATATTTGTTTGCATGCTACCTCCTCCATGAGATTTGTAAGTTTGTTAAGGGCAGGGACTCTCTTTTGTCTTTTTTTGTCCCCATTGGGAGATTAATAAATGCTTATTGAATGAATTAATGAATGCAAAAGAGGGTGATCAAAAGCAAGTGGAAGGTGCCCCATGAAAAGAAAATCATATTTGGTTCTGGAGACCTGAGTTAGAAATAACTCATAGACAGACTCTCAGGAAATTTGTTCTTGGAAACTTACCTCACTGCGAAAGAAGCATTTTGAAACAAGGTAACACTATACATTGAAGAGGAAATGATGTAATAAACATCTAGATTATGGTAGAGAGGAAAGATTAGATTGTCATCAAAAGATCGGTGAAAAGATCACAGCCTGTTTTCCTCCCACTCTTCAAATTATCCTGTAATTAGTATTTATCCATTCATCCATCCATCCATCCATCTATCTATCTATCTATCCATCTATCATTATGTATGTGTATATTTTTTTCCAGTTACAAAACATAAGCTCCTCAGGGCAGAGACTGTTTCATTTTTGTCTTTGTATATTCAGTGCCTTAGCACAATGCCTGGTACATAGAAGCATTTAATAAATTCTTATTGATTGATTATGGAAATGTGACTTTTTTTGTTTTCATTATTGAATTCTCAGAGACAGTTATTGTTTAGTGAAAAGACAAGAGGGCTCAGAAGTTGAAGACTTCAGCTTTGCTATTTAGCAGTATGCACAGTCACTTGATGTTGAAGGATTTGCAGTCCCTTCATCTGTAAAATGGAATATGGACAGTTTGCATCAACTGAGGTTCCACCTAGCTCTATCATTCTAGTGTGCACCATTCCTTTTCTATTGCCTTGGGAGAATCAGTAATTCCCTTCTTCTAAGTAAGTCGTTTAACTTTATTAACTGAATTACTCCCAGCAAAAAAGTTAGCTTTGATGACTATGCAAACCAAATGTCTTATAAAGCTATCAATTCCTAAGCCCTAAGAAAATTCTTCTGAAGTCAATGGGAGTGGATGTTGCACTTTTTTTAGATAAAGAAATTGAATCATTGAGAATTCAACCTACTTGGTAAAAGTCATTAATATCAATGCTAGGCTAAGAGGCAAGCCTACTGATTCAGCCCCTCCAGAGTTTTATTGCTAGGCAATGCTGAATATTTACTGCAATACACAGCGATAAAGTGATTTACTGAGGGTCACGGCAGACTAATAGGAAATTGACATGTAAACCCTATGATTCTGACATAGGAGCTTAGCTGTAGGCATTAATTAATCAATATTCACAAGCAAAATGATTATCCTATTAAACATGTAGCTTTTAAACACCATCAGTTGATAAGTTGTCTTTTACAAAATGCAAAAATTTACTCTCCTTCCACCATCCCTTCACTCTCCAATCACTTGCCAAGTCCCGCCAATTCTACATTCACATACCTTACATCTATCACCTCCTCTCCATTTACCAGGTCAACACTCTAATTCAAGCCTCCATCACCACTCACCTGGACTGTTTGCAATAGCATCCTAACTGGTGTCTCCAAGTTTCTCAAGTTTCTCCCATCCTCCACAACACTGCCAGATATCTAAAGCAGAAGCCTTTTTCTCCCCTGAGCAGAAATATTCAGTGGCTCCCTTCAAGCAAAATATGTATATATATATATATATATATATATATATATATATATATATATATATATATATATATATATATATGTATGTATGTATGTATGTATGTGTGTATATATATAGAGAGAGCAAGAGAGCGTGTGCGAAAGAGAGAAAGTTATCATTTGACACTGAAGTCATTAGCTATCAGGCACCAACCTATCTTTCAGACTGATTTCATGTTTCTCTACCTCCTGTGTCCAATCAAACTGGCATATTTGCTGTTCCCCATACATACATAACATTCTATCTCCCCCACCTCTATGACTTTTCACGGCCTGTCCTTAGTGCCTGGGATGTTCTCTTCTATGTCCATACTTAGAATCACTGCTTCTCTTCAAAACACATTTCAAGTAACACTTCCTCCAAAATGTCTTTTTGGATTACATTTCATTGTTAGTGCTCTTCCATTCCTAAAAGATCTTTGCATTTATTTGTTCATTCATTTGCTTCTCTGGGTACATGTTTTCCCCTCCAGGAGAATATAAACTCTTTGAGAGCAAATTTCATTTTAGTCTTTGTATCTCCAGCACTAACTACTTGAAATGCAAGTAGAATTTGAATTGAACTAAACTCAGTCAAATCCAATGGAATGTGTCTTTTCCCAATAAGGAAGCTGAAACCTCAAAGTCTCTGGAAAAATGCCTTGTTGTCAACAGCCTTGAAACAATTTAGAAAGAAAAGGATGTCTTTCTTCCTGAAGCTTATAGTCTAGTACTGTTGTTCAGTCATTTCAGTTGTGTCTAACTCTTTGTTACCCCTTTTGGGGTTTCGTTGGCAAAGATACTAGAGGGGCTTGCTATTTCCTTCTCCAGCTCATCTTACAAATGAGGAAACTGAAGCAAACAGGACTTATACATGGTCACACAGCTAGGAAGTGTCTGAGACTGAATTTGAACTCATAAATGAGTTCAAAATGAGTCTTCCTGATTCCAAACCTATTGCTCTGTCCATTACACCACACAGTCTAGTAAGGTAATAAAAATACCTACACAGATTGCTATAACAGTTGTATGACTATGGGTAAGTCAGAACTGTTTTCATCATCTGTAAAATCAAGACTCTGCCACTACTTATTTCCTGATTTTATTGAGGGGAAGTGTAAGGTAGGAGAAGGGTAAATCTTCAACTGCTATGAAAAAGTAATTATTACTATTGTTACTACTTTTGTTACATAAAATAATCCATGAAAGATGCATTTGAGAGATGTTGACATAGGTGAAGTCTGACAAGGGAGATATAAGAAATATTTGTGTCTGATTTTTCCATTGTTATTTTCTCTCCTCTCAAAAAAAGTTGGCATGGCTATAGAGAGTAAGATTCCATTGCTACTACAAACAATAAAAAAATAGTTTAGGAAAAATAGAGGGAAAAGAAGGAAGAGAACAGCCCCTTTGTGAATGAGAAGCATTTCATGTTGTCAGCCCAAAAATCTCATTTGTTGAAAATTAACAAGTTTACTCAAGTTGTCTAGTTTTAGAGAATTCAAGCATAGGTCATCTTAAGACCTTGCGAAGAAGTTTGAAAGTTGTGAAATGTGAGTCTATGGCAAGGTGATCTGGCCATAGGAGTAAGCAGAAAAGCTGCACTAGAGGCATTCTGGTAAAGAGTCAAAGATAAAGGATTTTGAAGAAATACATTCAAACCCTGATTCTGTCACTTGTTTTGTTACTTTGGACCAATAACTTCACCTTGGTTGTGCTATAAAATGATGGTTTACTAAGTAATCTCTAAATCCTATTAATTCCAGAAGACCCCAGTACCAATAAAAATATTTCTTCCCAACTGCTCATTCCATTGATTCATAAGATGCCTCTAATAACAGACGAAGAAACTTTATTCAAATATAATTCAATATAATTTAAAAGATTAAGAAAAGCAAATTAGAAAGCTTAAATAAAATATAAAAGGAGAAACTTTGAAAATTGGAGAAATAAACTTGAAAATAAAAAGTCCTATCGATGACTGATAAAACTAAGATCTGTTTTTTGAAAAGACTTATGAAATAAACTATTAGTTAACTTGATTGAGATATAAAAAGGGAATCAAATTATCAAATAAAAAATAAGTATGAAGAAGTGACAATAGTAATAAAGGAAATAAAAAGATTATCAGAAATCTGGAGCTCCCAAAAGTTCAAGTTACTCAGAGGTGGCTCCCTTTATTAGGACATTGGAAGAGGGCAGTCATTCTCTT
This sequence comes from Bettongia penicillata ogilbyi, assembly GCA_023548195.1. Lineage (NCBI taxonomy): Eukaryota > Metazoa > Chordata > Mammalia > Diprotodontia > Potoroidae > Bettongia > Bettongia penicillata. The sequence goes on along the minus strand of JAJHZJ010000255.1, from coordinate 741,757 downwards.
GCAAGTGTTAATTCACAGTTCTACAATAAACCACATTTTCCCTACCACAAAACTGACTAAAACATAAAGAGAAAAAACAGGATCATATTATATTTATTATTTGTTGACTCTAGAAAAATAATTTGATTCCCAATCCCAAGTGCTACCTTAAAGTGCCTCTTCCAACAGAGTGTCATGTATGTGTATAAATCCTGTATAACAGGATTATACTTGTTATATGTATAATATATATATGCCTAATATCAGGAACATACTTATTATATTTATGATAAGACCTCCCTTTAAAAAAATTATTTAATGATGTGCATTCATAAAGTATTCTAGGAGCAAATAAGGTAATTACATAGTAATTACATATTTTTTTTAAAATCACAAATTACATAGGGGTAAAAACTAAATCATGAAGAATAAAAGGTATGTCTTTAAAATAAACCAATGAAATGGAAACAATTCTACTGGTTACTAGGGATCTTGATACAAAGATATGGATACTTTTATTTTGTCTATTATTTTATTGATTTTTTTATTTTTACAAAAAGTATATTTAAACAACAAAAAAATGGAGTGAAGTGATATATTAAGACCTTTTTTCCCAAAGTAGAAATGGTTATGACAGAAAGGGTCAGCAATCACATCTGCGACAATACAAACCAACTCTGGACTATGAGACATTTCAAGGAAGGCAGAATTTGAAATTGCCATGCTTGCACAAATTCACAAACCTAAATATAGCATGAGAGCATTGGGTGCCCTGACTGGAGACAAAAGATGGGTGGATTTTTAAGATCATACTTACCCATATTGCTGGGGGCTGTAATTATAGATTGGCACCAGCCTATGCACCACTAAAAGTCATTTGGCATCACCTGCAACATGTTACCATAGCATTCGGTGGCCCTCATACACCACAGAGAAAACGGAATTTCAGACATGATATATAAAATGTGCAGTGCAGAAGTAAGTAATGAAGAGTCCTCCTGTTTTTCACAAGTGGGAGTGACTAAGACAGTCAGTTTCTTCCTCATTGCTTTATTTTGAGAATTCACAGCAAGGGTACCTTTGGTTAGAAAGAAGATCATTTTCAGAGAGAACAGAATCCTTTGTCAGAAACGCTGCACCTGGACTTCTTGGGAAAACTAGACCTAATAGTATCCATCACATGGTAGTAGGGCTAGTGCCAAATGTTTGTTGGTCCAAGAAATTAAATTATGATGCTGTGTTGGTACATGATAACTAATGTAACAGCTGTTACTTTGTTAAGACTGTTAATACAAAAGCAGAATGTTTGCATATTCACATTACAAATATTGACTTTTTTCCAGTATCAGATAATCCTGACTTGCTTGATTTACCCTGCTCTGTTGCCAATAATTCTGCTTCAATAAATCATACCATATTTGATTGATTCTCCCAGGTACTGGAAAAGGAGATAACTTTCGGTGCTATTTGACCAGCTCACTGGCCTCTTCCCATTTCTGCACATCCAAACTATGACATTTAAACAGGAAACAAATAGAATCAACCCCTGCCATTCTGTTTTTGACATCCAGAATGGTTATACCACATGTGTGACTGCTATTTCCATTGTGGCAATAATTAGGGGGGAAATGGGTACCTGACTCTGCATGTCTTCCAATTACGTATAGCTCTCGAATTGAAAGGGACCTCGCAGGTCATTTAGGCCAGCCTCATCATTTTTCACAGATGAAGAAAAGAAAGCCTAGGCTACACCTCACCCAAGGTTACACAACGAGAAAGCAACAAAGAGAGTATTTGCCTTACAGTCCTCAGACTAGAGATAATTTTCTTTTAACTATGCCATATAAACATTAGCATCAGCTGCGATTTAAGCTAGAGTGGCTAAATTTTAAGATTAATGAGCCAAACAAGAGTGTTATCACTTTACCAATACATTAGATGGGAAGATTTCAGTAGGAAATGCAAATCCTGACAGCCCTGGGATGCAGATTTCCTTGGGAAGAGGACAACTATGCTGTCAGTGAACTATCGTAAAGTTATTCTACCTTCTTTTGATATTTTTAAAGTCACTCTTTTCAAAATTATTCAAATGAGTTTTTCTTGTAATAAAGAAGAGTCTATTTACTTCAATATGAATTCTTTAAAGGTGCCTCCTTCTCTCTCTTGTTAGGGAATTGCTGCCTTGTGGGGACTGGGAGGTTGTTGGTTTGAGACAAATAACAGAAGTACTTTTTTTCTTCTCAAATTTCCTATACACCCATTCCTCTCCCCGTTTCAGCAGAGGATCTTACTTCATCACTGCAAAAACTGAGGCCATTCTTGGGAGCTCCCTGTCATCCCCAGTTCACACTTTAAATCATTTCGACCTCATCTCTCATTGTCTTGTCTCTTGTGGCCCTTCTTGCCTGTGCCAGTCCTTATTATCTGTGTGTTTAATCCATTCTCCTCTGGGAACCTACCCTTTCAATCATGAAGTCCACTCAAACATAAGTAAGTGTAAGATAAAACTTATGGCATCATCTTTATAGAATTGTGTGAGTGCACTAGAAATGCCACATGTTGACTCAACTGGGCATTTTGCTCACACTTCAGGGTTCCTTGATGAATGCTTTGTTTTTTATACTGAATTTTTTTAAATTATATAATTTTTACTGTGAATTTAAACACCAAAAAAATGAGCATATGCCTTGTACATACACACTGTAGAACAGGAGAGTACTACACATAAAAGTGAATCTGCTTGTTTTTCTTTTTAAATAAAATATAATAAATTCAATATATAACTCTAGCCCTCCTACTTTCCCTTTTCATTTTTTTTTATAAAAAAGAAGATTTGTGTAGTAAAATTTCATGGTTAAGCAAAATAATTTACTATATTGGTTATATACAAAATATATACGGTTCATTCTACATCTTGAGTCTGTGGCCTCTCTCTTAAGAGATGTGTATATTTCATCAGTATTCCTTTGGAATTATGTTTGATCATTGCATTAATCAGAGTCCTTAAGTCTTTCAAAGCTTTTATACAACATTATTGTTGTATAAATTGTTTTCCTGGTTCTACATTGGTTCATGTAAATTTTTCAGGTTCTTTGAAACTCCTTTCCATCATTTCTTATAGTACAATAATAAGTCATTTGCATAATTTGCTCACCTATTCCTTGATGGGCACCCCCATGGTGTCCAGTTTTTTGCCACTTAAAAAGAGCAAGTATAAATATTTTTGTACATAGAAGACCTTTTCCCTTTCTCTTTTGATCTCCTTAGGTTAAGCCTAGTTGTGCTACCATTGAATCAAGAGCCATTTAGTGAATTTGGAGGCTTTGAACAGCTGTACCAATTTACATCTCCACCAACATTGTGCCTATTTTCCCACAGTCTCTCCAACATTTCTCTCCCTTTTTTAATCTTTATCTGTCTGATGGATGTGAGGTAGAACTTCAGAGCTGCTTTATTAGCAGTGTGTGATTTAAATCTTTAGGTTTTGTGTGGATGACGAGGTATACTCGTAGACCATGATTTCTGCCAAAGTCAACACTTCTTTAACAGTTAGTTTTCAAAGTCTTTACTTTGGTCAGAATTAATCTTAGAAGGAAATCCATGTGCAGTGAACTATTAGACCCACCGTCATTTAGCAGCAGTAGAAGTTTTTAGGGGACAGAGTAGATAGAGTGCTGGACCTGGAGTCAGAAAGATTCATCTTCCTGAGTTCAAATATGGCCTCTGACCCTTACTAACTGTGAGTCCCAGAGCCACTTAACCCTGTTTGCCTCAGTTTCCTCAGGGGTATAATGAGCTGGAGAAGGAAATCGCAAAGTACTCTAGTATATCTACCAAGAAAACCCCAAATAGGGTCACAAAGAGTCAGATACAACTGAAAAATGACTGAACACAGAAGTTGTTTGGTTCCTATTAGATGTGCTTGTGTATATCAAGAAAAATGATCAGTCACAAAGAAAGGTGTAATCTATATTCACCCTATCCCTTTTCAGAGACAATGAGTCAATATAAACCAACTCCAATTAACCAGTATTTGTACTCTCCAAGTAAACAGTGTGAATTGGAAGCCGTATCCTCTAAAATCTCTCCTTAGTGATGTCTACAGTCATCTTGAGCCTGTAAAAAAGTTTTTTAGTAGCTCTGGGTTTCTCTTTTAATGAAAGAGCACAAACTCATCTTATAATTTCATGGCCATGGAATAAAAAGCCTTGGGCAGCACCAGCTGCTTTTTGGCACCAAGTATGGGATCAGTTCTTCATATATAGCACTCCACTTCATAATTTACAACTTTTACCTTTGTTTCAAAACTAAGGCATCCTCCAGGGAACGAAGTTTGTTTTCCCAAGGGCCACCACCTCTTTTGCATTTGGCTTTTGTCACTCCTGTAGTCTTTCACCATGGAGTTGTTCCTTCTGCCCAGTTGTCCCAAGACAATTGAAGAAAAGAGGCTTAGTTTAGTGAAAGAAAGTTCACAAGCACTGATAATGCACACTCTGGTGGACATCAAGAATCTCATCTGTGATTCCATTTAATTGCAGCCCAGCTTCCTGGACTTCAGAGGAATAATAGTTAAAACCATCCCTGTGAGATACCACAGAAAGTTTTCACCTCTTTCTGGGGGCATCTATATAGCTTTGCTTTTATGTGTTCTATGGGACAGAACATTTATAGACTTACTAGTTTTCCACAATGGGCAGTGCATATTGAACTGTAGTTGGCTAGTACTGCTACCAATTTCAGGCAGCACCCAACTTGATCAGAATACAGGCCAGTAGATTATCATCTGTCCATACATGAAACTTAGCTCAGAACACATAGCCTTTGGTCTCAATAACAGCTCTCTTCACAGCCAAGAATATCAGCTTGTGTATGGCATAATGGGTCTCATGAGACTGTACTTTTCTGACAAATGCAAGACTATGGCAACCATTGCTCCTGATATAGGATGATTTACCAGCCTTTTAGGGTAGTGTCAACATGCTGGACAAAGGGTTTGCCTATATCTGCATATGTCCAAACTGGTGCAAGTATTTGGCAGTTGACCAAGTCCTCAAAAAGATTCAGTGTGTTATATGAAGGATGTCTAGATGACCTCAGAAGATCCTTGCAAGAAATCTTTCTTGTCTTTCTGCCAGTTCTCCTCTATCATAAATTGTAGAATAAGTACATGCATATCTTCTTATCAAACTTCTACATCAAGCTGTCTTTACATTCTTCAGGCACTGGAGAGTCACCAAAGTCAAACCTCTTTAAATTTACTTTTGAGCTGAGGAGCTAAAACTACTGTGATAATCTGTCACTACTTACTTTTGTCTCAAGAGCCTATGCACAGAATACATGGATGGTCAAAATGTTTATGTACTGAGTCCCTTCACTGCTTGAAATATTCTGAAAAGAATAATCTAATGTAGCATAGCTAAGGACTACACAGAGTATTTGCAGAGTTTGCCTGCCTGACCCTAGCATGCTCAATTCTAACCTATAATTATTTCTAAATAGTCATGGTTGACTCAGAGATGAAAGGCACATTGAAGATGATAAAGCATGGCCATGGACAGAAAGAGCCAATGACTTAGTAGATTTTGAGCAAGATGTTACACACTTTCAGTTGTCTTTCTCTTCTTGTCTGTAGAAAATAATAGGAACCTTTGAGCTTTTCCACCACCACTACCCCTAACCTTACAATGCCTACTATGAGTAAATCAGCACATGGCATCCAAAGAATATATCCTGCCTCGCTAAATATGATACTGGATCTTGGAGCCCTAGCTACTACTTCTGTTTTGTGTTGTGTGGTTTTTTCCCCCTAGTTATAAGCAACCAAACTTAAGCTTCACAGTATAGGTTTCCAGGTTTGGCAGTGACCTAGTGAATTCAAGAAGTCTGGGGTTCATTGGGAGAAGATGACTGGCAGCATGGTAAGTTTCTTCTTTAGAGAAGATGACCACTGGCCAGAGTAAGAGCCCAAACTCTGGCCTGATTGATGAGAAGATGGTGAAATATAAAAATATAACTCAGCAGTTTCACAAATTGTGGAGGTTTAAATCTCAGGAAATTATGATAGTAGTTATAGATTAAGTTACTAAATCTTATTTTAAGAATTTCTGTTAATGAAAAGATATATTTAATGAGTAGGAAATAAATACCTGTCCCTTAACTTGGAGGATGTCCAGTAGATACTTTAAACTTAATGTTTAAAACACAACTCATTATTTTTTCCCCCTAAGCCCTCCCCGCAACACTTTCCCTGTTACTGTAGAGGACATCCTCTTGTTCTTGAGGCTCTCATCACACTTTTCCCTCTCCCATCACACTACCCCCCGACTCATATTCAATCTGTTCTGAAGACGTGACAATTTCACTTTTGCAAACTCTGTTATGTACACCTCCTTCTCTCCTCTGATATGGCTCCTGATGGGGTGCTTGGGTGCATGTGCTTGGTCCTCAATTCTAAAATCACATTTCTCTTTAAAAGTCACATTTCTCTGTAGCCTCAAAATACTATCTCAGGAACTTCTCCCTAGCCCAATGACACAGCCTACCCGAGCCACAACCATTATCTCTCTTCCTGCTACAGCAGCCAGCTGCACCTATAGAATTTGTTAATCTGAACCAGCTGTGTATTGGCTGAACTGGATTTACTGACCTATCATATGTATCCTAGACTTAGACATACATATACTCCCTTATATTTATCTTGTCTAACAAGACCTGGATATTTCTCAGTCATCCCTGACTGCAAGTTAACTTAGGGATGTTTCAGGCCTAAAACCACACCTCTATGTAAACTCCCCTTAGGCTATTTCCTGAAGAACTTTGGGTAAAATACCAAAAGTGCATGTTCCTTTAAGAACCAACCACTGCTTTACCACACCCTAATCCCACTCTAAAACACCTAGTTAGCATATTTGGCACACGTTTCCTATAGAATATCCTATATAAACTTTGCCTGTAGCCCTCTAAGGTTGCAGGTTCCCTAAGAACTTTTGCCTTCTAAAAAGTATAATAAATCTTTACCTTGACCTAAACGATACTTGAGTCCATGAATTCCTTCCAGGTAACCTGCCTTTGGTACTCTGGTCTTTGTGGTGGTCTCACCCCCACACACACACTCCTTCCAGCCCTCATCACTCTAGTGTTCAGGCCCTGGATGATTGCTGACTGGTCTGCCTGCCTCAAATCTCTCCTCACTCTAATTCATCCTCCATTCAGCCACTAAAGTGATTTCCCTAAAGTACAGGTACAACCATGTCAACTACTTTACTCAGTAAACTCCAATGACTCCCTATTGCCTCCAGGAGCAAATAAAAAATGCTCTGTTTGGCATTAAAAGCCCTTTATGACCTGTTCTCTCCTATGTTTCCAGTCTTCTTACATCAAGCACTCTTGATTCTGGTCTCCTGACTGTTCCACAAACAGGACACTCCAACTCTCCGCTCTGGGCATTTTTTTGGCTATCCCCCAATGCCTAAAATTCTCTCCTTCCTCTGCTCCAAATATTGACCTCCTTAGTTTCTTTTTAGTCCCAACTAAAAATCTCACCTCCTTTCCCAACCTCACTTAATTCTACTACCTTCCCTCTATTAATTATTTTCCATTTAATCTGTATATAATTTGATTTGTATATATTTGTTTGCATGTTGTCTTCCCAATTAAATTTTAAGTTCTCAGAGGGCAAGGACTGTCTTTTGCCTCTTTTTTTTAATCCTCACTGTTTAACACAGTATCTGGGACCTAGTAGGTGCTTAAGAATGTTTATTGATTGATTCACTGAGTACCATTTTACTCTCTCCTAATGGAGCTCTAGTTTTATCTTAGGGATCCAGAGTGGATCCCCTGGGGTGGGGGGAAGGAAGGGTAGTAAATGACCAAATAGAATGAGAAAAGAAATCTAGCTCTCTCATTAGAGGCCAATTTTCCCCAGGACTAAATCTACTCTCTGCCACATAAGTGGGTCTAAAGTTAAGATGGACACCTTTGTAAGGATGGAGAGGGCTCAATGCCCTGGCCCCCTGACTTCAGCAATAAGTTCTAATTGTAAGAATGGAAAATCCTTGCATATGGGTCACAGAAGCAAAGCAAGAAACCACCACTGTTCTCTCAGATTCAGAGGAGAAAACTTCTAGAAATCCTGCAGAGAAATTGTGGGAGGCAAGAGCACTAGGGAAAAGAACACTGGAATGGATTCCACAAAGTTGCTAATATTCTTGTTTTGTCTTCCAAAATAGTTGATTGTTCCAGGACAAAAAAAAAATAGTTCTAATTCAGGGACTTACAGCCTAAAATGGTTTTACATCACAAAGAATCAACACTGGCAAATAGAAATTTAAGCAGATTTTGTTCTCCCAGAAATGTTTTTGGAAATGTTACACATTGCTATTAATTGTCAAAATGATAAGTGTAACTGACAAAGAATTGGGAGGCATAAATCTTAACGGTTTCCTTTCTTGAAAATATTGATTTAAAGTCCACATCTAAACATCACCATTCTCCCCCTCACTATTTAAAATGGGTACTTTTAACTGCATTGAAAGCAGTAAGGTTTAGGACCATCTGCATAATGCTTTGGAGGAAAGGAATGAAAATGTGTGGGGGTGGCATCCTGGCATCATGCCAGGGGGCAGGATTTGTTGCCACAGCTGCATGATCTGGCATTTCCAGATGTGCACAGAACTGAAGGCCATCTACAGTGCCAGAAAACTGGAGGTGGCAGCTGCAGCAGGTCCAATTCATGAAGTGAAAGACTTGGAATCCACCAAAACAGTTATTTTTTTTTTTTTTAAGAGAGAGGTTTGACGTTTTTATTTACACTGGGCTGAAATTCTCATCTTGATGTTGACTCAGAAGTCTCCTGACTTAAAAAAGAAATCATTGCATTTTAGGTTAAACTATTGGTGCATTGGGTTGCTAATTTTTCTGTTTAATTTTGCATCTATTAATTCATTCTACACTCCTATTTCCCTCCCCTCCTTCGTTCTCCTTCTTCCTTCCTTCCCACTGTGTCTTTCTTTATGAGTCTTTCTGTCTCTGTTTCTCAAAAAAAAAAGAAGATACACAACCCAAAAACATTCTCAAGAAACAATTCTTGTCTAAAGCAAACAGATGTGAGAGCCCTGAAACTGTGTCTGATGGCGTCTTCTTTCTTGAGAAACCATATTAAAATCTTTATCTGTCTTGTTAATAAAGGCCTTTAAAGAGGTGCTTTTGGAGGGTGTGTGATACGCAGGTTAAGTAAAGAGAAAAGAATTGTGTTTCTGTTCCCCTGTGGGGCCTCCAGAGCATTTGCCACTAAGTAATTGTTGGTCTCAGTCTCCAAAGAAGCTTAAGCAGGAGCTAGCTAGGAGACTTGATAAGCCCTCATTACTCGCACCTCCAATGTGGGATTGAGGGCTTCTCCACTTAAATACAAACAAACTCATGCTTTCTTGTAATTTTAGGAATTTGTTAATCCTTTGATCCTCTGTTCTTGAGTGCCGTGTTCTCAATTTCACTCTTACAAGTCTCCTTATACTTAACGGGCAATGGTGGATTATTGTTCTTGTGGAGTATGAAGTTTATCTCTCACACATGCACAGCATTTTGGCTTCTTTCAAATACCAAAAAGTCTGAGAGCTATTTTGAATAGGAGCTGGATAATGATAGTATAATGTGTTATAGATGGCAGCATGAGATAATCACACTGTATTACACTGATAAAGGTGAAGCAGGAAAGAAGAGAAGGGCCTTCCAAGTGGAACAGTAAATTTATTTAGAGAGTAATGTTAACATATTCAAGTTTTTCTGTTTCATTATTCTGACGCTTCATTTTTTTTATTAGACAAATGGGTGAGAATACCTTAATCTGGAAGGAAAGACAGATGGAATATGAGTAAAGTCCCTTCATTCTGCCAAGCTGCAGCTCAATTCACTGCTGAGCAAAAGGAGCAAAACTGCTAGTTAATGAGACATTTGTTTATTCAATTAAAAAGACATTTTCGTATTTATTTAGACCAGTTTCGGTCTAATTCCACTGCCTTTGTGAATGACAAGAAATGAGAGTTTCCGGAGGAAAATATTTTCTTCTCTGAGTTTCAGCTTTCACCTCAGTATAAAGAAGGAGGGTGGTTTAAATGATGTCCAAGCTCCCTTCTAGTTCCAAATTCTCTGATACTGTATTCCCTGCCTCCATTCCCATTCCTCTCCAATTCAATCCATCTCATAGAAAGCAGACAACATAAACTCCCTAATTGCTTAGGTGGACCCTCTAACTCAAAGATTCAAGAAACATTAGTGATTCCTAGTGCAGGCTAAATTATACAAATACAATCCTAGGAAGATGGAGGAATAAGTGATCTCTTGGGGTTCATGTCCACTTTGCCTCAAATAAACAAGCAAAGAATCCAATGATGCTGCAAAAGCAATAGCAAGAAGAGAACTGAAAGAATCCAACACAAAGAAATTCTTATAGAAAAGAGAAGACCAGATCACTGAGTCTTCCAGGTACTCCAACTCACTGTTGTCCCCTCACATAACCCATGCCTACAGTGACTCATGTTCAAGTCATGGCCTCATGAAAACTGCAGTTTTGGAGAGAATCTCTTCACAGGCTGTGAGTGCCAATTGTGAATAAGATCAGTATCAAGAATCAAGAGGCAGCAAAGGCAATGCTAGGAAGAGGATGTAGAGCCCAGAGGGAGAATACTGTAGAGCAGGGAAGGGCCAATTACACAAGTTCAGTACCAGTTATAACTAGGAGAGTTTTTTTACAACGTTGATCAATGGCATACACAACCATAATTCCAGAAGCAACACTTTAGAAGAGGAATAATCAGTTTCCTCATATATAAAATGAGAAAGTTGAACTAGATACCCTTTGAGGTCACATCCAGCTTTTACTCTAAGAAGAGAATGAGAGACAACATGAAATAATGGACAGAGAAATGGTCAATAGATGCCTGAAGGAGACTTTTTAACCTTTCATCTCTGGAACTTCTGCTCCAGGGTCCTGTTATCCTGACTGGTAGAGGTTACAGCTGGCTCACTATTTTAGACAGATCTCAACCATGATCCACTTTCTCTCAACTCCCTGATATCTTCTCTCTACTTGCCTTCTCAATGTGGGCATCCTCTACTTCTCCCCTGCCTCCTCCTCACTCTCCAGACCTGAACTATGATTGAGTCAGCACTGCCATTAGAGAACACATGTATTCATCTATTACCCTATTTAACATCTTTACAACTGTTTACCTTTCCAGATCACAGTACCCCTCTCTCGTCCCTACCATTATGTTTGTTACATCCCCCTATTAGAATATAAACTCCACATGGTCAGATGCTATATTCCCAAGGATTAGATTCATATCTTCAGGAATTGTTTAAGTATTAAATAAGACTTTTTCATTCATTCATTTAGTAAGAAAGTAACTCACTACTACTTCTAATATAAAATCTAAACTGTTCTTTGTAGAATTTATACCCTTTCGTAACCTAGCCCTCATTAGACATTACTCTCCCTTCAACTATCTACAATCCAGTGAAATTAGTCTTCTCACTGTTCCTTACACAAAACATTCTATTGCCCACCTCCATGCCTTTGCCTTAGCCATCTTGTGTGCCTAAAATGCACTCCCTCCTTACACCAGAATTCATTGCCTTTGAGACTTAACTCAAGCAGCCAAAACTACATTATATTTATTTTGTACATATTCTGATATGTATACAGAAGCAACATAGCAGAGTTCATAGAGAACTGGCCTTCAGTTCAGGAATACTTGTTGCCAAGTCCTTTCTCTGACACATATTTGCTCTGAAACTTTCAAGGGCTATAAGTTGCAGAAAAAGTACTGACCTATATTGGTAAGGGGGTTGGGTGTTCCTTGCCTGAGGATTGGTTCTCTATAGCAATGAAGTTATAGGTCCCATCCCCATTCTATAATGCTATCAAATAATTCAAATATTGCATGTAGGGCCTCTTTCCTAATGATGCTCTGTGAAACAGATGATGTGAATATCTAAGCATAAAGCCTCTCACCTAGATGCTTAGAATATATAAGGTGTCTGCTTGTTCATTTTGTATTCTAATGTATAGAAGCTTCTCTGGATCTGTTTAAAACATTTCAAGGATGAATAGTTCATGAAAATAAGCTTTTGCATAAGGAGCACTCTGTCTCTCTATCTCTCTCTCTCTCCTTTCCTACCTTGAAGGATCCCATGAAGTCAAAGAGGACCATGCAACTGGGGGGCAGGGCAGGCAGTTACAGAGAAGAAACAAATACCAGAAATCCCAAGACAGCCTCGTATCCTGGAACTTATTGTAACAAGAAAGTATCTTTTACTATGTGAAAAATACTTAGCAAAATTTAAAGTTCTGAATAAATATGAGTTGTTAATTGTGGTGCTAAGTATAATTTTTTTAAATAATCATTCAATATCTTTTCATCTCCAAATAAAAGGCATAAAGTCAATGTCAAATAAAAGTTATGAGCTGATCTGGGAGTCAAAAGACCTGAGGTCTACCTTTGACAAATTGCCTGACTTCTGTAATCTTCAGTTTGCTCACAGTAAAATTAGAGAGAATTATTTTACTTGGTCATGTGTGTGTTTCTGTGTGTGTATAGACAGATAGATGTATATAGATGTAGATATAGTCTGTATATAGATACATGTGTGTATCTTCCAAACAAAACCTCATTTAAGTGGAAAGTTCTGCATGTATTTAATCCGATTCTTTTCTGTAGTCTCAGTAGGTATTGATAACGTCCTTCCTCTCAGCATAGAAAGTATCAGCCAGGACTCACTGTCCATATTCTTAATCTTTCTGTCAACAAAACTGTTAACAACAGTCCTTCCAGCTATGGAGTGATAAGGAGGGGCTGGTGAATTCCACATTTTGTCCACCTTTCATTATCTTGGATTCAAGGACCTTCCAACAATATTTGATCTAGACAGGAACACACCTGCTACAATGTAGGAGGTACTAACTGCATATCCATCCCTATGTCAGCTTTTGTCTATTTGAACTTCTCAACTATACTTTTATTGTTTCATAATGTTTATCATTTATCATATTTATGAATCACTTATAATAACTCACACATATAACTGTATTGGGGGAAAGGTGGTAATAAGGGAAGTGCTAATCAATTTGATGAGATTTCAGAGCATGACAATTGGTTCTTTTTTTATATAGATTTATTTATCAAACTTTTTACATTCATTTTCACAAAATTTTGAGTTCCAAATTTTCTCCCATTTCTCCCCTCCCCCCACCCCAATACACCAAGCATTCTAATTGCCACTATCACCATATCTTCTATCATCCTTTCCTTCCCTTGACCCCATCTTCTCTTTTGTCCCGTAGAGCCAGATAACTTTCTATTCCCCATTACCTGTATTTCTTATTTCCTAGTAGCAAGAACAATACTCAACATTTGTTCCTAAAACTTTGAGTTCCAACTTCTCCCCATCCCTCCCTCCCCACCCATTCCCTTTGGGAAGGCAGGCACTTCAATATGGGCCATATCTGTGTAGTTTTGCAAAAGACTTCTATAATAGTCGTGTTATGGGAGACTAACTATATTTCCCTCCATCCTATCCTGTCCCCCATTGTTTCTATTCTCTCTTTTGATCCTGTCCCTCCCCAAGAGTGTTGACTTCAAATTTCTCTCTCCTCCCATTGCCGTCCCTTCCACCATCCCCCCCACCCTGCTTATCTCCTTCTCCTCCACTTTTCTGTATTGTAAGATAGGTTTTCATACCAAAATGAGTGTGCATTTTATTCCTTCTTTAGTTGAATGTGATGAGAGTAAGCTTCATGTTTTTCTCTCAGCTCTCCTCTTTTTCCCTCCACTAAAAAGTCTCCTGCTTGCCTCTTGAATGAGAGATAATTTGCCCCATTCCATTTCACCCTCTCTCCTCCCAATATATTTCTCTCACACCGTTTACCTTAATTTTAAGATATGATCCCATCCTATTCAATTGACTCTGTGCTCTCTGTCTCTGTGTGTGCGTGCATGTGTGTGTGTGTGCACGCATGTGTGTGTGTGTGTGTGTAATCCCACCAACTACATAGATACTGAAAAGTTTTAAGAGTTACAAATATTGTCTTTCCATGTAGGAATGTAAACAGTTCAGCTTTGGTAAGTCCCTTATGACTTCTCTTTGCTGTTTACTTTTTCATGCTTCTTCTCATTCTTGTGCTTGAAAGTCAAATTTTCTTTTCAGCTCTGGTCTTTTCATCAAGAATGCTTGAAAGTTCTCTGTTTCATTGAATTGTTATACTCAGTTTTGCTGGGTAGGTGATTCTTGGTTTGAGTCCTAGTTCCTTTGACTTCTGGAACATCTTATTCCTTGCCCTTCGATCCCTTAATGGAGAAGTTGCTAGATCTTGTGTTATCCTGATTGTATTTCCACAATACTGGAATTGTTTCTTTCTAGCTGCTTGAAATATTTTCTCCTTGACCTAGGAACTCTGGAATTTGGCCACAATGTTCCTGGGAGTTTCTCTTTTTGGATCTCTTTCAGGTGGTGACTGGTGGATTCCAAAATACTTATTTTGCCCTCTGGTTCTAGAATATCGGGGCAGTTTTCCTTGATAATTTCATGAAAGATGATGTCTAGACTCTTTTTTTGATTATGGCTTTCAGGTAGTCCCATAATCTTTAAACTGTCTCTCCTGGATCTATTTTCCAGGTCGATTGTTTTTCCAATGAGATCTTTCACATTCTCTTCCATTTTTTCATTCTTTTGGTTTTGTTTGGTGATTTTTTGGTTTCTCATAAAGTCATTAGCCTCCATCTGTTCCATTCTATTGAGAATGGAATATTGAGAGATTTATTTTCTTCAGTGAACTTTCGAACCTCTTTTTCCATTTGTCTAATTCTTCTTTTGAAAGCATTCTTCTCCTCATTGGCTTTTTGAACCTCTTTTTCCAATTGAGTTAGCCTATTTTTCAAGGTGTTATTTTCTTCAGCATTTTTTTGGGTCTCCTTTACCAAGGCATTGACCCGTTTTCATGCTTTCCTTGCATCTCTCTCATTTCTCTTCCCAGTTTTTTCTCCACCTGTCTAACTTGATTTTCAAAATCCTTTTTGAGCTCTTCCATGGCCTGAGCCCATTGGATATCTATTTGAGATGTTTGGGATACAGAGACCTTGACTTCTATGTCTTTACCTGATGGTAAGCATTGTTTTCCTCATCTGAAAGGAAAGGAGGAAATATCTGTTCACCAAGAAAGTAACCTTCTATGGTCTTATTTTTTTTTTCCTTTTCTGGGCATTTTCCCAGCCAGTTACTTGACTTCTGAGATTCCTCTCCACCCCTGCCTTACTAGTGCTTGAGGTCTGACATTCAGTGCTGCTTCCCAGCCTCAGGGCTTTCAGCCGGGGGCGGGGCTGCTATTCAGTGGGATTAAGTTCAGGTTCTCAGGTACGGGCAGGGATGCCACACGGGGCTCAGTTCCCTCAGGGGGTTTATGCAGAGACCTTCAACAAAGGATCTGAGCTCCTGTCGGCTTTGAGAGCCCCTGTCTTCTGCTGCCTCCACTGCTGCCTCCCAAGGGGACCTGAGTTATGGGGACACCCCGCTTCTCTCTTGGTGAGCCAAACTGGCTCTCTCACTAACTTCTGGTGTCTGTGGTTGGATGGACCTGTGTGGCTGCTGGAGATTCCATCCCTGAAGCCTTCTCAGATCTGTTCCCCTTGGTGCCACACGGCCAAAGCAGGGTTGGGCTCTGCTCTGGGTCTGGTGTGCGATGGACCTTTGGTGTCAGTTTTTCAGGGCTCTCTGGAACAGAAATCTCCTCCACTCCATTGCTGTGTGGCTTCCACTGCTCCAGAATTTGTTGGGAGTTCTTTTTACAGGTAATTTATGGGCTGTGGGTTCAAAACTAGCATATGTGAATCTTCTCCGCCATCTTGGCTCCTCCCCTCATGACGATTGTTTCTTAACCTTTTTGTATGTCATGGCAATGTGATGAAACCTGTAAGTCCCTTCACAGAATAATCTTTTTAAATGTATAAGATGCATAAGATTATAAATGAAACCAATTGTATTGAAATTCATTTGTCTAATTTTTAAATCAAGTTCATAGATCCCAGTTTAAGAACCCCTGGCTTAGAGACATGTAAAAGATACCTCCCAAGGAATGTGAGTATGTCAACTGGGGTGAAAGAGGAGTCTCAGGTTTCAGAGCTCAAAAGCACCTAAATTCAAGAGTTTGGTCACCAGACCTTCTAAGGAGAGATTTCTTCATGCACTGCGTCCTTTGTATAGAGAAGAGAATAATCTGCAAAGTTTCCTGGGCAACGTACTACCTACAGAGAGCAAACTCAGTGGGTTTCCCAGACAGAGTAAGTGTGATGAAACTGAAATATTTATTCTAGTTTCTATAAGGGGAAGGGAGAA
The DNA here is from genome assembly GCA_023548195.1 of Bettongia penicillata ogilbyi. Lineage (NCBI taxonomy): Eukaryota > Metazoa > Chordata > Mammalia > Diprotodontia > Potoroidae > Bettongia > Bettongia penicillata. The sequence continues at coordinate 725,395 of JAJHZJ010000255.1, read as the reverse complement.
ACTTAAACCACATAGTTGTATATTTCCTTGTGCCAGAGAGGAGTTTTATCATAATGTCAAGGAGATGTCTTTATATCAAACTGAATTTCAGTCCCCTTTGGCAGTAAGGGGAAGCTAGTTGATGCAGTAGATGCAGTGCTGGGCTTGGAATCAAGAGGTCTCTTCTTCCTGAGTTCAACTCCAGACTCAGACATTTATGAGTGTGTGACCCTAAGCAAGTCACTTAACCCTGCTTGCTCAATTTCCTCACTTGTAAAATAAGCTGGAGAAGGAAAGAGCAAACCACTACAGCATCTTTGCTAAGAAAACCCCAAATGGTTTCACAACGAGTCAGACACAATTGAAATCATTGAATAACAACAACAAAAATTGCCAGGAGATGGAGTTGATGGACTATTTGAGTGTTCAAAAATGGGTCTAGAAGTCAGGTTTTCTGAATATTAAGAGCAGTTCTACTGGATGGTATATTGAATATGACCTTTATATGTTGCTATTTGCATGTAATTTTGTCTTTTCTTAACTCCAGATTTTTTTTTTATTTGCTTGTGGTTATTGAACACTAACAATGACTCTCTTTAGTTTCTAGAGGAAATAAACCAGATGCTTTGCTTCTCTCAAACAAATAGTTTTTCTTACCAGTTTTACCTGTGGAGAACACATTTTTCCACTTAGCTTGATGTATCTAATACCTTCTAGCCTGGATATCTATGAGATAGTATTTCTAAAGACCTGAAATAAATCTCACTTATAAAGGAAACCTATCCCCATTTTCCTCAAGGGTGATGTGTTTTTGTTATTAAGCCAATTGTGCGATTATTTCTTCCTCCAGAAAAAAAAAAATAGAATATAGCTCAGAAAAATAATGATCCAAATGAGAGTCCTGTGAAGAAAAATAAAAGATATAGTAAACACAAAAACTACAAAATAATTTACTGAATTCTCAGAATATATATAACAACTGCATCCCTTGTCACTTTGAACCAACTCTTGGATGAAGATTTATTGACCTTCACAGAGTTTAATTTATAAATGTATGAGGTCTTGAGTGTCCTTAAATGTTTCAGAACACAATAGACTAATATGTGGCTAAGATAAACTATCTATGGAAATTCATTTCAACTTAAAGCAGTACAAGCCAATTTAATAGACGTATTACACATAAAGAATTTCTTACTATAAAGCAAAATGTGGGAATTAGGCAGATCTGATTCCCAGATGCAAAAAGAAAAAAAAAGAAAAAGGAAAGGAAAGGAAAAGAATCCTTACTTTTCCACCTGGCTTTATTCCTTTTGTTTCTGACATCAGCAAAATGAAAGGTTTTTCAGAACTTAACACAATGCTGTAAAAAATGGATCTCATTACTCTATAAACACTTTACTTATTCAAGTTGGGATTATCGGTGTGGCTTCTCACTTTAACCCCACAATTAAACTGAGCTGATCACAAAAACATAGAAGCCACAGAATTCAAAATGAGAAGATGAGAAGTATTGAGGCTCAATTCAATTTAAATATTTATTAAGCATCTACCGTGTGCAAAATTGTGCAAGCATGCTTTTTGAAATCTGAGAAATTGAGAAAAAAATCCACATAGGGCATGTCACAGAATCACAGAATTGGCAGGGATCTCAGCAGACATCTACCCAACTCATATGTGAAAGTAATTCATATAACATAGTCCATATGGTTTTGACCACAGTTTCTTTTTTTCAAATTATATTTTATTTTTAAATTGTGGACTAAAACAAGAGTTTCTATAACATCGTACAATAAAAAAAAAAGGATGATCGTACATGAAACTGCAAAGCTATTATGCACAATTTGCTATTTTTTTCAAATATACAACAAAATTATTATGTAATTTTTCTCTTCCTTCCTCACTGCTCCCCTGCTCTCGTGTTTGCTACAATTAGACACAAATAGGGATACACACATGCATGTGTGTGTAATATATGTATATATTGCACACATATGTAATATACACACATGTATATGTGTGGATACATGTGTGCATATATGTGCACTGTGTATTTGTATATATGCATATATGTGTATATATACATGTGTGTGTATCTGTAAAATTATTTTATACATACTTCTATTTCAGCTTTTTCCAAGGGAGGAATCCACCACTTCTCAAGAAAGGTCCTTCCACTTTTGGATAGCTCTAATTGTCAGGAAAATTTGTCTGACAATTTGCATCTTTGCCACCTTCATCCATCACTCCTGGTTCTGCCTTCTGGGGTCAAAGAGAAGAAACCTAATCCTTCCTTCCCATGACAACCTTTCAGATCCTCGAAGGTAACTCTCATGACCCCGAGTCTTCTCTTGCCCCAGGCTAAGCTTTACCAGCTTCTCCAACCAATCATCTGACATAGACTCAAGGCCCTTTGCCTTCTTTGTTGCCTTTTCCTGGTCACTCACTTCTCAATCTTTCTTGAACTTTGGTGTGCAGAAGTGAACACAATATTCTAGATGAGATTTGGAGAGAAAAAAAAGAAGGGGATGGGGACACAGTATAGTTCTGTGAGGAAGATATGTTTCTAAGAATATTGCGTTTCAGAAGATTTCAGTTTAGCTCAGTCTCCCATCAAGAGTAGATTGCCTGAAATCTGTCCCACATACAAAGAACACTTTGGATCAGCAAGTATTCAAAACGATAGCCCCTAAGCCCCAAGTGACATTTCTTTCTGCTATTCAACCAGAAGATATGTTACTGTAGAGCAAAAGACACTTAGTGAAACAGCATACAAGACAAATAAGAAGGAAAACGCTCTCATTGAAATAAGGGTAAATACCCTCACACATTCCCCACACCGTAAGACAGCGAAAATATGTAGAGAACAGACCCAGCCTCGGAACCTCTGTGGACACATGCATAAGCAAAATTTGGAGCCAAAGCCCTCTCTATGGTCAATGCTTCTGCTCTCTCTGTGGGAATGAAAGCTCCTGGTCCTCTTTAGGGCCATAATCAGTTCATGCCTTTGCTGCCTGCCTTTTGCTGGTCTTCTGCCTTCCTCTGCTATTGTCTTTTGCTAGTCTTTAATTGACTTGCTCTCTACTGAGTCTGTAGTGCACTCTGTTGGCCTTCTATTTCATTGCAGCAGTTCTGATGTTGTCTTCCTGACCCCATTTGGGGTTTTCTCGGCAAAGACACTGGAGTGGTTTGTCATTTCCTTTTCCAGCTCATTTTATAAATGAGGAAACTGAGACAGAGATTAAGTGACTTACCCAGGGTCACACAGCTAGTAGGTATCTGAGGCCAGATTGGAAGTCAGGAAGACTCATCTTCATTTGCTCTGAGCACAACACTTTACCCACTGCACTACCTAGTTGTACTTCTGAAGATCCTTCCCCAGAAAGAAGTGGTCTCATATCTTTTATACCATAACTCCAGGGGCTATTTCAATTCTTTTGGGAATAAGACTCACAACCACACACAGCTAACCATCAGAGGTTTTCAGTCAGAAGCTGTGTACCTTTTGAACATATTTAAGTTCTAAGTCGTAAGTGTCACTCTCTGAGTTCATAGTAAATGCTCAGGGAACTCATGGGACCTTCATTTCAAAATCCATAATGCCCTCGGTTATTAGCCTGGGTTCAAACAAATCACTCTAGGAGCTTTATTTACCAAAGTTAGAAGGGCAGAGTAGAGTTGTTCTGCTCCCAATTTTTTATGTGCACAAGAATTGTTGATCTCCTTATATAAATGCTTGTGTTACAAAGGATCTCATTTGTATGGGAATGGAGTAAAGTATAACTTATGCCTTCTCATTCTGTGTGATTATTATCCATATTTTTCTGCAAATCTTCCCTAGGGAATCTCTCCCGTCACACAGAAGCCTCTCTTCCTCTAGTTCTTTTAATATTTTGTGTATGTTGTGTGGCATTTGGGAAGTCCATCTGTTGTCTCTCACACTCACTACATAAACAGCTTTTCCTACTCAAACATGATAATAAATCATATTTTATATCACTTCTTATGTGTATGTGCCATCATGGGCAACATGCATCAGTCTATTTTTTTACCATCATCTTCTCATTGCCCTTTCAATCACATGAAATTGCAGTCCTTCCAGAATTTTTGTGTTTCATGATTCACAGATATGTAGAATCAAGTGAATATTATATGTGTTTTTTAATATGCTTTTGTGTCTGGGGAGGAGCCAAGGTGGCAGAGTAGAAAGATTCACATATGCTAGCTCTGAACCCACAACCCATAAATTTCCTGTAAAAAGAACTCCTCACAAATTCTGGAGCAGTGGAAGCTGCGCAGCAATGCAGTAGAGATTTCCATTCCAGAGAGCCCTGAAAAACCTCCACCAAAGGTCCGCCACACACCAGACATCGGAGCCCAGCCCTGCCCTGGCGACATGGACCCGAGAGGAGCAGATCAGAGAAGGCTTCAGGGACAGAACCTCCAGCGGCCACTAAGGTCCCTCCACCCACAGGCACTACAGGTCAGTGAGAGAGACTTCTGGGTTGGCCGAGAGGGGAGCGAGGTGTCTCCATAACTCAGGCCCCTCGGGAGGCAGCAGCGGAGGCAGCAGCATCCAGGGGCTCCCGGGGGAGACAGGAACTCAGACCCATTACTGAAGATCTCTGCATAAACTCCCTGAGGGAACTGAGCCTGGGAGGCGGCCCTGCCCCCACCTGAGAACCTGAATTTAATCTTACCCTGAATAGCAGCCTTCTGCCCACTGAAAGCCCTGAAGCTGGGGAGCAGCATTTGAATCTCAGACCCCAAGCACTAGCTGGGTGGATCTGGAGGCAGGGGTGGAGAGGAATCTCAGAAGTCAAGTAACTGGCTGGGAAAATGCCCAGAAAAGGGAAAAAATAAGACCTTAATATGCTTTTGTGTCCACAATTAGGTGGGGACATAGAATGCCAGTGCATTCTGGTGCATTAATTTCCCCACTATGATCTAGCCTGTTCTTTCCTGCTCTTCAGTTCAGGCCTCACCTCACTGCCTATGTACTGACTCTCTTAAAGATTCATATGCTGTTGGACTCACTCAATCTGGTTCTTATCAAATTGTCTGGAAAAATCTATACAATATTTATTCTTGATCCACATGGATTTTCTCATATTTCTCCCTCAATATGACTGGCTTGGGGTCTCATTGAGGATACCTTATAGCATTCCAGAATTATCACATCATCTACAAACAAGAACATCTTATGTAGGACTTCCACCATGATGCTGGCAGATAATTCTACTCAGTACTGTTTCATGCCTTGATTGAACTTGATGCTCATATAGAACTTCTGAGAGATCTTTATTCAACAGTCTGTTACTTTGGGATCTTATATAATCTAAGATTATGCATGGGAAACACTTTATTTCTGGAAAAGTTAAAGCTTAAGGGTGAATTTTGTTCTAACAAATAAAATGTGTGAATAGGGGAGGAAGCTTGTTATGGAGGGCTTTAATTTTTTCCAGTAAAGTAGGAAGCTAGGTTTTCTGTTGATATGGAGTAGAGCTTGGTGTTTGGTACTTGCAAGCAGAGGAGAAAGTTTAGGACACTTTCAGTGGTGGTTTGACAGACAACATTAGAAAAGAATGAAAAGATGACTCACAAAGTGAGGGCTAAGTTAAAGTTAAATGTGAACTTACAGTAGATTTGGTTAGCACAGTTTTCTGAACATCAGTGTTCAGCAGCTCAGGAGTAGGAGTAGAGAAAAGGGTGATCCCCAGTTAAATATTTGCAAGGAATTAATGACAGAACAATGGTTAAGGCAATGGAAATAAAGAAAAATGAATGTCTAAAATGTTTAAGTATAGAGCCAAGACTGTGAATTGAGGCAAGACCAGATTAGAAGTGACTTGGGAACAGGGAAACAGAAAATCTCAGTACAACTGAGAGGACAAGAATAGGTTTTGGAGAAGTAAAGTAGTGGAGAAAATGAGAAGAAAGAGATAATTATAAGAGAAAGTAATTTCAGAATTCAAGATCACAGAAGAGGGGCAGTTTGTGGTGATGATATTCACAATGTAATCACTGTAGACATCACTGGCATGGGAAGTGGGATGGGGGAGAAATAGGGTAAAGGTAGAGTAGAAATAGAGATCAAATGAGTCATAAAAGTTGATCTGACAGTTGGAAGGTAGCAACAATAAGAATCTGAAACAGGTAATATTAATAGGTGGAATAAATATTGGGAATTCATGGTGGCAGAGGGAAAATCTGAGAATGTCAATACTCCTATTACCTATAGCACCTCAAGATTTGCAAGGTACTTTCTATGTTTATCTCATTTGATCTTCACAACAACCATGGGAAGTGGATGTTGTTATTATTCTCATTGCACATATGAAGGACTCAGGATAAGAAAGGTTAAATGATTAGCCCATAGTCACACAGCTACTAGACATCTGAGGCAGGATCTGAACTCAGACCTTCCTATCTCCAAGATCAGTGCTATATCTATTATGCCAAGCTGTATGAATGAGTAGTAGTGAGTTTAATGGCTCTTCCTCCAGGCCCAATTCAGAGAGACAACCAACACTGGAGTGGGTGGTTGGCATTTTTTTATTAGAAAAAAATTGAATATAGTGTGAGATGAAAAGAATCTAAAATAAAGTGGAAACTGATAATAATATCCTGGGGCTGCATAAGGATGAACAGTGAGGGAGAGGTAGCAGAGAGAGAGGATTTCATCTGAACAGATGATAACTGAATCACAAGAATTAAGAGAATAGGTGTGAATTTATCAGAATCCATAGAGTATCAGTTGATCAGGTATTCAGTGGACAAATGGAGTGGCCATGTGCTGCCTGGGACTAAAGGACTTCTTCCACAAAAGGAACTTTAAACAAGATTTGCACAATCTATGGCCCACCAAAGCATTTCAGGAGGCTGGTGAAAACTGCAGGAAACAGAAACTGTTTTCCTCTACATTTTTCATGGGCCATCCAAAATCCTTTGGTGGGCCTCAGCTTTAGACTACTATTATACTGGTTAAGGTTGCATAGTAGAGGGCAGAGTAGAAACATGCACATACTCTAGCTCTTCCCCCACAGCCCATAAAATACCTGTATAAAATGACTCAAATTCTGGAGTAGCAGAAGCCACAGAACAACAGAATGAAAGAGATTTCTGGCCCAAGGTAGCCTGGAAGAACTACAGGAAAGGTCTATCGCATGGGGTGTGGAGCCTTGGTTGAGTGGCATTGGGAGGAACAGGACCAGAACAGACCTTGGAGGTGGAATCCCGAGCAGCAGCAGTTCTCAGATTCCACAACGCACAAACACCAAAAGCAGTTTCAAAGGTCAATGAAAAAGCTTTTTCATCTCAGTGACAAGGGAGCAGGGTCCTCCCCTAACCCTGGCCCCAAGTGGCCATGGGAGCAGTGGCAGCAGCAGCAGTGACCAGTAAGGCCCTCCACCTAAAGCCCTTGGGGGAACTGAGCAGCTGATCTGAATCTCAACTGAGAGCCCAGCCCAGGAGTGAGGAGGAGTGTGGGCATGCCAGAGCTGGAGGCAGTTGAGGAAAGAGAATTCTACTTGCATATCCTGGGCAGAAAAGTTTTTGGTTCCTCCCAGACAAGTGCATAGGCCAAGAGAGAAGTAAACTCCTCTCCCTTTATTGTGCCACCTTGTAGGAACTGAGAAGTTAGAGGTCCTCAGAGTATACCCTCCTCTTGACAAAGGACATAAAAGTCAAGTAACTGGTTGGGAAAATGCCCAAAAAAGGGGAAAAAATAAGATTATACAAGGCTACTTTCTTGGTGAACAGGTATGAATACCTCCATCTTTTCAGATGAGGAAGAACAATGCATGGGATCAGAGGAAGTCAAGGCTTCTGCATCCAAAGCCTCCAGAATAAATATGCAATGATCTCAGGCCATGGAAGAGTTCAAAAAAGGATTTTGAAAGTCAAGTAGAGAGGAGAAGGAAAAATTGGGAAGAGAAATGAGAGAGATGCAAGAAAACCAAGAAAAGTGAGTCAACAGTTTGCTAAAAAGAGACCCAGGAAAATGCTGAAGAAAGTGATATCTTTAAAAATAGGCTAACTCAATTGGCAAAAGAGGTCCAAAAAGCCAATGAGGAGAAGACTGCTTTAAAAAGCAGAATTAGCCAAATGGAAAAGGAGGTTCAAAAACTCACTGAAGAAAATAGTTCTTCAAAAATTAGAATGGAGCAGATGGAAGCTAGTGACTTTATGAGAAACTAAAAAATTGCAAAAGAATGAAAAAATAGAAAACAATGTGAAATTTCTCACTGGAAAAGCAACTGACTTGCAAAATAGATCCAGGAGAGACAATTTAAAAATTATGGGACTACCTGAAAGCCATGGTCTAAAAAAGAACCTAGACATCATCTTTCATGAAATTATCAAGGAAAACTGCCCTGATATTCTAGAACAAGATGGCAAAATAAACATTGAAAGAATCCACCAATCACCTAAAGAGACCCAAAAAGAGAAACTCCTAGAAATATTGTAGCCAAATTCCAGAGTTATCAGGTCAAGGAGAAAATACTGCAAGCAGCTAAAAAGAAACAATTTGAATATTGTGGAAATACAATCAAGATAATACAAGATCTAGCATCTTCCACGTTAAGGGATCAAAGGGTATGGGTATGATATTCCAGATGCCAAAGGAACTAGGATTAAATCCAAATACCCAGCAAAATGGAGTATAATACTTCAGGGGAAAAAATGGTCATTGAATGAAATAGAGAACTTTCAAAAGCATTCTTGATGAAAAGGCCAGAGCTAAAGAGAAAATTTGACTTTCAAACACAAGAATCAAGAGCAGCATGAAAAGGTAAACAGGAAAGAGAACTCATAAGGGACTTACTAAACTTGAACTGTTTACATTTCTACTTGGAAAGACAATATTTGTAACTCTTGAAACTTTTCTCAGTATTTGGGTAGTGGGAGGGATTATGCATATGTGTGCATACATGTGTATACTTACACATATGTATATGTGTATATGTATGTACATATACACATATATATGGAGAGAGAGAGCACAGGGTAAGTTCAATAGGGAGGGATCATATCTAAAAAAATAAAATTAAGGCATGAGAGAAGAATGTATTGGGATGAGAAAGGGAGAAATGGAATGGGGCAAATTATCTCTCATAAAAGAGGCAAGAAAAAGCATTTTCAATGGAGGAGAAAAGGGGGGAGGTGAGAAGGAAAAAGTGAAGCTTATTCTCATTACATTTGACTCAAGGAAGGAATAACAGGCACATTCACTTTGGTATGAAAACCTGTCTTACACTACAGGAAAGTAGGGGAGAAGGAGATAAGCAAGGGAGCAGGAAATGGAAGGGAATGCAAATGGGAGGAGGGAGCAATTGGAAGCAAACATTTTTGGGGAAGGACAAGGTCAAAAGAGAGAATAGGAGAAATGGGGGGCAGGATAGGATGGAGGAAAATACAGTCTTACACAACATGACTACTATGAAAGTCATTTGCAAAATTACATTTATATAGCTTATATCAAATTGCTTGCCTTCTCATTGGGGATGGGTAGAGAAGGAGGTAGGAAGAGAAGTTGGAACTCAAAGTTTTAGGAACAAATGTTGAGAATTGTTTTTGCATACAACTGGGAAATAAGAAATACAGGTAATTGGGTATAGAAATTTATCTTGCCTTGCAAGACAAGAGACAAGATGAGGATAAGTGAAGGGAGGGGTGTTAGAAGGAAGGGCAGATTGGTGGAAGGGGTAATGCTCAGTGTTTTGGTAAGGGAGGGGAGAGATGGGGGAAAATTTTGAAACTCAAAATTTTGTGAAAATGAATGTTGAAAACAAAATAAACATTTTTAAAAATCACATAGTAGAAGAGGTCATGGTAAATACATAGTCGATATATCAATCTCTTCATATAAGTAAGATTTATAATTTTTCCATTTCTTCAAAATGTCTTCAGTTCTCTATAGAACCTTGATTAGATGCTTAATGTTTGTTGCTTTGCATATAATGTTTGTTGAATGATTGAATTCACTCATTTTTTTTTCTTCTAGGTGATAAAATTACAGGGACACAGATTTAGATCTGAATGGGACTTTAGATCATCCTTTTTCATTTCAACCTGTTCATTTTAAAGCTAAGGAAATTGAGGCCCAGAAAAATAGCTCTTGTTCAAACTCATCCTGGTGACTGTGGCTGTTCAATTTTTTCAGTTGTGTCTGACTCTTCATCTTTTTCTTGACAAAGATACTGGAGTGGTTTGCCATTTCTTTCTCCAGATGAGAAACTGAAGCAAAAACCAGTATTTGTCGAGAATTAAGACATGGTTTTAGGTACTATACTTGTTCATTATAATTCTTCAACGTTTCTTTTCATTTTGTATTTATTATTTCCGTTGATATTGTTGTAAGCTTTGTACATATTTTCTTCTTGGTTCTGCTTACTTCACTTTGCATCAGTTCATATAAATCATTCCATGATTCTCTATATTCTTCATATTTTTCATTTCCTATGACACAGTAATATTCAATTGTGTTATATTCTATACCACAACTTCTTTAGCCAGGTAGTAGGGAATCAGTGGGCATCTATTTTTCTTTTCAGCTCTTTGCTGCCTTAAAAACTGCTATTATAAATATTTTGGAATACATGGGGACTTTCTTTTTATCAATGACATCCTCTGACTATGCCTCCAATAGAATATTTGGGTTAAAGCAAATAGACATCTTAGTCATTTTATTTGCATAATTCCAAATTACTTTCTGTAACTGTTGCAGCGATATACAACTCCACCAACAATGTATTATCTTTCCACATCCCTTTCAAAATTGACTATTCTCATATTTTATCATCTTTATCAATTTTCCAGGAGTGAGATGAAACTTCAGGATCATTTTGATTTGCATTTATCTTATTAGTGATCTGGAGCATTCTTTCATGTGGTTGTAATAGTTTGCAATTCTTTTCTTAAGGACTGTTAGTTCCTATCCCTTGACTACTTATCTATTCAGAATAGATTTTAGTCATATATATTTCTGTTAGCTATCTTTATATTTTGGATAGCAAACCCTTATCTGAGAAATCTGAGCCAAATATTTTTTTCACAGTCAATTGCTTCCCTTATTTTAGATGTATTCATTTTATTATGCTATTAGCATAGAAGTGTTTTTTTCCAAGTTCATGTAACTAAAATTAGTTGTTTTATCTCTTATAATTGCTATGCCTTATTTGTTTAAAAATAATTTCCTACCCAAAGGTATGAAAAGTATATGATCCACTTCTCTTCTAAGACTTTTATGGTACAATCTTTAATAGTCAGACTATGTGTCCATTTTGAATTTATTGTGGAATATGGGCCATATCAGACTGCTTTCTAATTTTGCTAGTAGTTCTTATGAAATAGGGAGTTTTTTTCCTAAGTAACATACTTTCAAGTTTATCTAACACTGAGTTATTGAATCTCATTGTTTGTCTCTACCTTGTCTATTTCTCCATTTTAAGCAATACAAAGGGATTTTGAGGACTGCTGTTCTCTAATATAGTTTGAGATCTGTACGTAGTATTCCCCCTTCATTTCTATCTTTTTGCATCAGGTCAATATAAGCTAATTTCATGATATCCCACTTCCCTCTTTCTCATGTCATTGTTCATTTGCTCTTTCTAATTTCTTTGCTCTATGAAGAAGCTGTGGGTTAGAAAGCTAGATCTGAAGTCAGAGGATCTGAATTTGAACCCTACCTTAGCTACTTCCCTTGGGTGAATCTTTCAGGACCTAAGTTTCCTCATCTGTAAGATAAGAGGGAATGAGGGCTATATAGGCTTCTAGATTTGTGAACCTGTGATATTTATCATTTTATCCAATTTTCAATTTTTTTTTACTATATGTTCATATGTGGACTATATGTTATATATGGATGCTACTTGGTTTTACCATAACTTCCCCCAAAAGATAACCCTATCACACATAATATACTCATTACATTCATTGTATACATATTTGTATCAATATACAAATATTTATTCTATTTCTACCAACTTTTTAAGATTATAAAATCTGGTTTCAGATGATTCAGTAATTTTGCATTCTTAATTTTTCAATGATTAACCCAACATATTCAATTCAATAAAAATTTAACCCAATATATTCAACTGAATAAAAATTTATTAAACTTGTGCTACATTGTAAGGTACTATATGTCAGACATTAGCAATTCAGAACCATTTTGAAAGGAGGAGGTTTAAACAGGAAGGGAAAACAGGAAGGCAGAGTCAGGACAATAAAATAAATCACTGATCCAAGCAAGATAAAAATTAGCACAAAGGAGCATTCCAGGAAAATTGCTATGAGAAATTTAAGGATGACGAGATCCTATTCTCCTGAGAAGGAGGGAGGAAGGATTGAGGGAGGAAGAAACGAAATGTAAAAATTTGAATAACAATATAAAATGTAGTGAAGTACTTCAAGGATTAATTTTATAATAGGTTTTAAAATGATAATTAAAGTCAATTAGATATTGTCTCCTGAAAAAGTACATTCTTCAATTATTCTTTAAAATCTTTACTATATACCTAATTGGAAAACAAGTTATAATACATGACTGTAGATCATAAATTCAAATGGAGATTAATTATTACCTCTGAAATTAAAACAGTCAAAGCATAATAAGTGTGTGATATCCTTTGATGACTGGGATTGATGAATGGGAAACAAAGAGCATCTGTTTTCAGTGCAATGAACAAATTAGCATTAATGAGATCAATTGCAGAACCCACACATATCATGTTTGAATTCTAAGTCTTCTGAATTTTTTTTAATCTCTCTCTCTCTCTCTCTCTCTCTCTCTCTCTCTCTCTCTCTCTCTCTCTCTCTTGCTCTCTCTCTTACTCTCTCTCTCTCCTTTCTATCAATCCATTCTCAATGTCCAGTACCATATCTGGCCTGGTAATCTTCAGAATCTTCCTAAGACAATTCAAATGGAAGCCATTTATTTGATTTTCTGGCATGGCACTGGTACAGACTATTCAGGTTTCACAGGCATATAACAATGAGGCCAGTACAATGGTTCTGTAGACCTTTACTTTGCTAGTCAGTCCAACTGCTCTTGTCTTCCACACTTTTCTTATGAGCCTCTCAAATACTGCGCTAGCTCTGGTAATGCATATGTCAGCCTCATCATCTAGGTGTACATCCCCATTACTCAGCTTTAATCACTAAATGGGTGTTGCCTCAGTCAAACTGATACCTGGAAAAGACCTTAGCTTAAAACAGTCAAGGTCTCCCATTACATCTGTATGCATCTCCAGTGGTCCTGATCTATAGCTTCCACTGGCTCAGATGGCTCTAGAGGAAACAGTAAGGCTGGTGAATTTGCACAGCTCTGCCTCACTTAAATCCAATTTACTTGCAAGTCACAAAATCACCTTCCCAATGTCATGGTTCTCTTCCAGAACAAAGTACAAATAACAACAGCAAACTGACAAGGTTAAGTGAACCTGTCCATAGCATTCAAAATCTCCATTTACTGGAACCAATGGGTCCCTGCTTGGATGATGTGGCGCTAGCTAGTGGAGAACCTCTGCTTTCTCAGTGTTAATTGTAATCCTAAAATCAGCACAAGCAGTTGAGAATTGGTTCTTCTCAGCCTCAGAGGCTGCATTGAGTGTACAATCATTGACAAGCAAAAATCCACACACCAACTCTTCCCCCACTTTATTATTGGCCTGCAGTCATTTCTGTAACCTTATTCGAACTGCTAAGTATTGCAGAGAGTGCATTTGGGTTGGCCACATTGTTTGAATGCCAAATGCACATTTTCCTAAAGGACTATTTTACAAAGAGCTCACACAAGACAATGTACTAACACGGAGGTCAGAAGAGATACAAAGACACTCTCAAGATGTCTGAAGAACTTTGTATTGATTGTGAGACACAAGAGACACTGGCATAGGACCATCGAACATGGTGAGCCCACATCATAGAAGGTGCTCTGCACTATGAGCAAAGCAGAATTACAGTAGCTCAAAAGAAACATGAGATAAGTAAATTTAAAGACATCTTCCTCCCAAATGGTCATACAGACTATTTGCCCAATAAAGCCTTCTCAGCTTGTATTGGTCTAATCAGCCACAGTCAGAAACACTGTACATTGACCCCAACATAATGATGTCATTTTGGTACTCTTCAAATCTTGTGTCTACTTGAATCCAACCATTTGTCTCCTTTCCCATGCCCATACTAGATCAGAACCCAATCACCTCTCACCTGGAATATCACAATAGTCTCCTAATTGATTTCTTAAAATTCAATTTTATGTTTTTAATTATCAGAAATCCATTTTCACTCCTGCCGGGGGCGACGGTCCCCGATCGACCCTCCCTGTGGGTAGTAACCCCTCACTCTGCGTCACGCAGCTTCAGACGTCTCTGGACCTGTCCCCGGGGATCGGAGTTCGGGCGGAAACCAAGCACGAGCCAGGGTGGTAGAGCAAAGCGGGTGTTTATTCAGCAGTTCACATCAGTCCAGTCCCCCCGAACCCCTTAGGGCGTTGCCTTATATTCCTTATCCTTTCTGGGTTCTAGCCCTTACTTCTCTGATTGGTGGTTAAGCCTTGGTCAGCCTTCAGCACCTGTTCTTAGAGCCACGTTACCGAGTTGGCTGATCGTGTCCCATTATGATAGGTGGAGGCCCCACTAGTACCTCCCCGAGGGCGATGCCGAGCCTTCCACGAGCCTTCCTTGCGCCCAGAATGGGGAAGTCATGAGCTAGGCACGTGATCACCAGTTAGGGCGGGTATAGACTCCCGGCCGTCACCTATCCACCTAGGAGGTCCAGTGGCGGCCCCTCACAACTCCCCCTTTTTGTTTTTTAAGAGAAGGGGTTTTCGGGTGTTGAGGGGCTAACTGCTAGGATGGGGCCTAGCTTCTCTCCAAGGCTGCAACCCAAATTTGTGGGTTAGTTTGGTTTGCTAAAGAGCGGAGGGCCCAGGCGGTATATAGCCGCTGATGCGTCGTCTTTGCCGAACTTGGCGTAAGCAGAGCAGGAAGCCCACGGCAAGGAGGAGGAATAAAGAGGCGGAGCCCGCATAGCCCTTCACCCATGTAGATAGAGTAGAGAAGATAGAACTAAAGGTGGTGGTAACAGTGGGATCGATTCGGGTGGCATTGATATTGGCAACCTGGTGCCGGAGGGTGTGGAGGGTGCGCTCAAAGTTGTCGGACCAATTTCCTGTGAGCATCTGCGATAGCTTGCGGGACAAATTGGCAGCATGGGAGAGGTTCCGATAGGGGATAGAGGTGAGACATAACCCGGGAAGAGAATATGTGCACCCCAGAGGAAGGAGGTGAACAATAATGTCCACTTGTTCCTGCAATAGGTCGATCTGCTGATTGGTCAGCATTAACCCCCCCCCCCCATCGCGGCTAGAAGCTGCGTGTTAGTGTCCAGGGCGGTGGCAACCGTTGCTGAAAGATCGTTAAGTGTAGCAACAGTGTTGGCGCCCATGGCTAGGGAGGTGGTTGCCGCGGCGGCGGCAACGGCGGCGACAGAGAGTGCTATTACTAAAGCTGTCACGCCAAAGTCTCTTTTCTTTCGATGGAATGGTTGGGGTTGGAAACCTTCCACGTTGACAGGAACAGGTACCCAGGTGGGCACTTTCGTTATCACAGCCATCTGGTGCTGGGTGCCATTCCAGCAGGAAGCGTAGTTACAAGTCTTATTTGTACAACGCAGAAGGGGGCCGTTAGAGGTGTTGGCCACAATGAAAACGAACGGGGGTGTAACACATACAGGGGTAGGACCGAAGGGCAAGGAGTAGTTGGGAGCGAAGTTTTGGGTCAAAGTGTCCTCAAATTTTTTGGAGTTGCTCCAGGAGAAGGAGCCATTGTAAATTCTCCCTCCCTGGAGCATGGAAAAAGGGGAAAGGTCCATGCACGTGTGTCCGGGTCCGCACAGCACCCAGGTATGGAATGGGTTAGAGGATCCTGTCATAGCGGGGTCTTGATATGTCCAGTTTTTGTACCCCGTTAGATTGGTAACATTTAAGAAAGATCCTATGTGAGGGGAAAAACTCCAACCTCCTCCCAAGCTCTGGCTTACGGGGGCCTGGCACCCAGTCCAGGGAATCTTAGTGTCCCTTCTGGATCCCACGCATCGGGGTCCCCATGTAGGCTGAAGACCTCTTCCCCCCCTCAGATCTCCTGTGTAGTTGTTCATTAGGGGCCATCGGCCTTCTATGGCCGTGCCGTTTGCTGTGTTATTCTTAGGACGTTCTAACCAAACCGCTTTCTGTGGGGCTAGGACTATGCAGGGGTTCGCATTGGTGAGGTTTAGCCAGAAACAGAGGGCACCGTTTAGGGTGATGTTGAATATAGGGGTGGGAGCTTCCTCGTCCTGGAAAGGGTAGTAAGGGAGATCAAGGCTTTCGTTAGTGGTGAAAAGGCGCGGGTATAGGGTGGCATTCTGAGAGACGGGCATGGGGAAAGGGAAATCGGCTAGGAGGCCCCATCGAATCTCGTGTGCGTGCGTGTTGGGGACGGGCCACAGCATCAGGTGCAGCTGGGCGAGGGCGAGCAGGGCCTCCCTGACTACCCTAGCCGCAGCCCTCCGGGTCCGGTTCTTTCTCTTGCGCCGGCCCCACTTCCTTCGTGTTGTCGGCAGGAGCGGCTGCTCTGGTCCATCTGGTGGGCACCCATCGCGCGCCTTGTCCGGATCCGATTCCATTGTTATCGGTATCTGGGGAGACACAAAGAAAACCTCTGCCTCTCACAATGACCGGGTGAGGGCCGTGCCAGTTGTCCTCCTCATCCCTCCACCATACCATCTCGTTTTCTGGATGGTTAGGCATCTGTCCTGCCCCTCCCGGGTTTTTTGGATTAGAAACGGCTGGGGGTGTTGTGAAAAATTTCATGGCCGGTGTTAGGCCGTTTTCCCGCACTTGGAGGAAGTTGGCGGTGAATGTGGCTTTTGCTAATTGGGCTCTTGTTATCCTCCCCGGAACTCCCCCTCTTTGTTTTTGTAAGATACGTTTTAATGTCTGATTTGCCCTCTCAACTATGGCTTGCCCTGTGGGGTTGTAAGGGATACCTGTGATGTGTTGGAGGCCCATTTGTTGAATAAAGGTCTGGAAAGCTTTAGATCGGTATCCCGGGCCATTATCAGTTTTTATGAGGGCTGGGAGGCCTACAGTGGCTGCGCATTCTAAAAGGTGGTGGATGATGCATTTGGCACTTTCTCCAGGCTGTAGGGTGGCCATAATGAAGCCTGAGAAGGTGTCGACGGACACATGAATCAGCGAGGATTGAAAATGCGTCACGTCCATTTGCCAGATTTCGTTGGGAGCGTGGCCACGGGGATTGAAGGCCTGGTCACGGGGTGGGGGTCGGAAAGGGACACAATGGGAACATCTTCGGACAATATCGCGTGCTTCCTCACGGTTGATACCATAAAGGTGTTGTAAGGTTCGGGCTGAGAGGTGAAAGCAGCGGTGAGCAAGATCTGGTGAGCTATAGAACACCCCTAGGGTTTCTGGGGTGACTTCTGTGAGGGCATGATCGGCAACTGCATTGCCTTGATAGAGAGGGCCTGCTGTAGAAGTGTGGGACCTGACATGAAGGACATAGATGGGTGCTCTCCTGACTATGAGCAGATTGCGTATGCGAGTTAGGAGATCAAAAACAGTGGAGGTGGTTGTGGTGAGGTCTGCTCCAGGGAGTTGGGGGATGGCTAGAGCGCAGTACATGCTATCAGTTATGAGGTTAAAGGGCTCGGTGGGTAATAATTGTAGCGCAGCATAAATGGCAAATAATTCATTCTTTTGGGCGGAAGAGTAGGGGGTACTTACCACTTTTAGGATATTCTTGGCTGGAATATATATGGCGGCTCGCTGATGCTTGGTGGCATCAGTGAAGACGTTAATCCCTTCTACCGGCTCATTAGCTATTACCTGTGGGGGTCTCTGGAGAGGCAAGGCATCCCAACCCCGGAGAGCATTGGGCAAAGCTGCACTTGTTAGCTGATGTTGGGTAATTAAGATGGCCCAAGAGGTATACTCTTGGGTAAGTTCCTGTAGCAAACTGGGAGTTATATTGAGAAAGAGAACGGGAAGTTGGCCGAAGATCTGCCTGGCTCTGAGGCTGGCCTTGAGTAGTAGTCTCCCTTGTTCCTCAAGGTGATTGGGGATGCATTTTTTCTTTTTGTCTGGGTAGATCCACTCTATAACTCCCCACTGCTGGAAGATTGCTGCAATCCCCCTGGTGGTCCCACGGGAGAGGATGGCCACAGCTAGGGGATATTGGGGATCTATTCTTTGGACTCGCATATTGGCCCTATCTCTAATTAGTTCCATAACTTTTCTTGCCTCGGGAGTCCAAGCTCTCGGTGAATTTAAGGTTGGGTCCCCTGACAGAATGGTATAAAGGGGTTGCATCTCCTTCTCTGAAAGGGGCAGCGTCGGCCGGAGCCACTGTATGGCTCCAACGAGTTTTTGGAAATCATTGAGGGTCTTGACCTTGGTGAGATCAAAGTCGGGGACAGGCCGAAGGATCTCATCGTTTAGGAGCCTGTGGCCAAGATATTTAAGGTCATCGCCCCTCTGGATTTTTTCAGGGGCAATTTTGAGCCCGTACTCATTGAGTTTCTCTGTGATGTCTTTGAGGGCTTTTTCTGCCTGTCTTGCTCATGGGTGAGCAATTAAGATATCATCCATGTAGTGGATGATCTGAACCTCAGGGAATTTCTTCCGAGAGGGATGTAGGATGGCTGCAACATACTTTTGGCATAACGTCGGACTATTTGCCATCCCTTGGGGCAGTACAGTGAAGTGGAAGTGTGCGGCTGGGTTTTGGAAATTGATAGAGGGGACAGAAAAGGCAAACTTTGGGGCATCATCAGGGTGAAGGGGAATGCTGTAAAAGCAGTCTCTTATATCTACAATAATAACTTCCCACCCTCTTGGCACCATGGTTGGTGTCGGGAGACCCGGCTGCAAGGCGCCCATAGGTTGTAAGGCCGAATTGACCTGGCGGAGATCAATCAACATTCTCCACTTGCCAGACCTTTTCTTTATGCAAAATACTGGGGAATTATAGGGGCTGGTGGAGGGCACAATGTGCCCTTCCTGCAAAAGTTCTTGCACTATACTTTCTAGGGCCTGCAATTTTTCTTTGGTGAGGGGCCACTGCTCCACCCAAATTGGTTGGGTGTTGGTCCAAATCATCTTTACTGGGTGAGGTTTTTCGGGGTGGAGTGTGGCCCTCATTAGTTTAAAAGGTCATTGGTAAGTGTAAGGTGCATTTGTGAGAGGATGTCACGGCCCCACAAGGTTATGGGGAGGGAAGAGATGCAGAGGGGGCGAAAACGCCCTTCCTCCTCCCCACATGTCCACCGCAATAGGCGTGTGGAGATAGTGGCGGCGCTGTTCCCGCCAACTCCTGAGACCTGTCGGGGGGCGGTGTCCTTGCCCCATTGGGGCTGCCAGCTTGAACCGGCGATAACTGACACATCAGCCCCAGTGTCCATCATCCCCGTTATGGGCACTCCCTCGACCTCAATGGTCAGTGTGGGCCGTTGGAGTGTAATAGCGGTTGACCAGGCCACGAAAGGGTCGGAGTGCTGTGGGGAATAATTGGGGTCCATCCAAGGAAGAGGGATGGCTTGAGCAATCTCTTTCCTTTCTCCCAGGGGCACTGGGTAAGCGTGGGGGTTGGTCACAAAGATCTCTGTATCTCTTGGGGTGAGATACTTGGTGTGCACAATGACCTCTGGGAGTTTGTGGGTGCCAATTGCAAGCTGGGGTTGATCAGAGGGGTGATTTTTTATTGGGACAGTGGTCCAGGGAACTATACTTTGTCCCTGGAGGGTGAAGATCTCACTTTTTAATTTCTGGGTCGGAAAGGGTTTGCTCGGGGGTTCATTCCACGCGGGACAACCTCCCCCCTCACGGGTCCCGCTTCCCCGTTTCCCTGGTTCTGGGAGGATCCCTGCCGTGCCTTCTTGTGGCGGCAATCACGGGACACATGTCCCGTCTTCCTGCAAGAGAAACACTTTCCTCCTCTAGGGGGTGCTCTACAAGCGGCACGGAAGTGTCCTTCCTTGCCGCAATTGTAGCACTGTTTCTGTCGGACTCCTTGCACTGCCATGGTGACAAGCTGTTCCATTAAGGCTGCCATGGCTCCTGTCGAGTCCTCTGGCTCATCTAAGTACCTTTCTATTATCTCTTGCAGTGTGGGATCGGGTGGTAGGGCAGCAAGGATACCTCGGTGTCGGGGGCTCAAGCCATCTTTAATGAGCTGTATAGTTAGCTGGATGGCGGTCTCTGACTTCCCGTACTGCCCTTCTATTCTTTCCTGTACTCTGGAGATGAACTGGATCAGGGTCTCCCCTGGCCGTTGTTTTAAATTGGATAGGGACCTGCCTCCAGTAGTTCCTAGCTTGTCCAGAGCCCTTATGTGCACCACCTGAACGGCCCTCAGGAGGTCCTCACTGAGCGTCAACTGCCATTCAATTGTTTCCCATTCCCCAGATGCTATCATTTGGCTAACAAAGAGGTCCTCATTGGTAGAGTGTGTTTCTGAGGCATAACGACGAGCCTCTCGGGTCACGTGGGCCAGGTATGTCATGGTTACGGGGAGTCAAATACAGCAGCCGTTATCTCCTTCCAATCATAGGGGAGCCATGGTGCCACAGCCGAGGAGGTGGTAAAGAGTCTTTTTACAAAGGCCGACCCGGGGCCGTATTTGGCGTCGGCCTCTTTAAGATCTCTTAGGAATTTGTAGGGGAACTGTCTATGCACCCTTTGAGGCTGTCCGTCCTGTCCTGGCTGAACAAACACGGGGAATAGGTTGGCCCCTTCCCAATCTACTTCCTCCCCGTCCTCTGCAGCTTGCTGAAGACACTTCCTCAAAACACTCACGTATTTGGGCGGGGGGTTTTTTCTGCCTCTCTATTTTCCTGCTGCTCTGGGACTTCCTCTTTTTGTATGTCCTGCGATTTCTTTTGGGATCCCCCTCCTCTCTGTGGGCAAGGTTTTGTTCCTTGTCTTTTCCCATATCCTGCTCCCTCCTCCCTGATTCCTTCCTGACTCTCTCCTTTCGCCTCTCGAACTACTCTACCCAGACTTCCCCATGGATACAGCGGAGGCGGTTCATGGGGGGTGGATCCTCATCCTCATCCCCGGAGCCACAGAGTGATTCCCCCACTTGGGCCCCGCACTCCTGTGATAGCGGTAGCGGCTGTGGGTTTAGTGAGGCGCCTACCGTTGCATAGATAACAAAGTCCTGGGGATTGAGGAAGTAGGGGTCCTCTTTTTGGTATGAGGCCATCTGCTGCCCTATCAGTCGCCATCGGGTCGGATCAATTCCTATGTGCTTTACCCATGGACTGATCGTTAAAATCTTCTTGACCCAGTCTCGGCATACTCTAATGTGTATTTTTATCCCATTCTGCTTGCAGAGTTTATACACTTGGCAAGCTAGGATTCCCTTATCCTCTGGCTTTACTTCTCCTGCGGGCTGGGCTTGCCCCATCCTATTTCTGCCTTCGGGGAGCCTCGAGCGAATTTTACTTTCGCTTCGGCAATCCCTGGGTGCTTGGCCCTTCTACCCTGCCTGCAGGGAGTAGGCGGGTTACTCACCTCACTGCGTTGGGGGTCCCTGTTCCGGGCGCCAGTTGTCAGGGGCGACAGTCCCCGATCGACCCTCCCTGTGGGTAGTAACCCCTCACTCTGCGTCACGCAGCTTCAGACGTCTCTGGACCCGTCCCCGGGGATCGGAGTTCGGGCGGAAACCAAGCACGAGCCAGGGTGGTAGAGCAAAGCGGGTGTTTATTCAGCAGTTCACATCAGTCCAGTCCCCCCGAACCCCTTAGGGCGTTGCCTTATATTCCTTATCCTTTCCGGGTTCTAGCCGTTACTTCTCTGATTGGTGGTTAAGCCTTGGTCAGCCCCCAGCACCTGTTCTTAGAGCCACGTTACCGAGTTGGCTGATCGTGTCCCATTATGATAGGTGGAGGCCCCACTAGTACCTCCCCGAGGGCGATGCCGAGCCTTCCACGAGCCTTCCTTGCGCCCAGAATGGGGAAGTCACGAGCTAGGCGCGTGATCACCAGTTAGGGCGGGTATAGACTCCCGGCCGTCACCTATCCACCCAGGAGGTCCGGTGGCGGCCCCTCACACACTCCCTCTCACCAGTCATCCCACTGAAAAAAGAAAAAGTAAAAGAAGTCCCTTGTAACAAATATCAATAACCAAGCAAATCAAATTGCCTCATTTGTTATGTAAAAAAAAAATGTTTTATTCCACATCTTAAATCCATCACCTTCTGTCAGAAGATGGCTAGCATATTTTACAGTCAGTTCTCTAGAATCATGGATGGTCATTGGATCAGAATTCTTAAAGCTTTGAACACTGTTTGTTTTCCCAGCATTGTTTCATACTTTGTCCATTTGTACATGTCTTCAGAAGGGTTCATTTTTTCAATAATATTGATGTCATGGTATACATTGTTTTTCTGTTTCTGTTTACTTCATTGTGCATCAGTTCATATAAGTCTTTCCATATCTTTTTTAAATCATCCATTTTTAAATTTCTTTTATAAGCAAGATCATATTACATTACATTCATATGCAACAACTTGTTCAGCCATTCCCTAGTTGATGGGCATCCCTATCTGGCATTCCAATTTTTTGCCACCACAGAAAGAATTGCTATGGCAGACAGACAGATAGGTAGAGTTTATATATGGGATGTTTTTCCTCTAATTTTTTGGTGATATAGTAGTGGTTTAACATTATGCATTATTATGCATTGGCACAACAGGCTTTCCTCCCACTCCTTGCTTAGAGTATTCCTCCTCTCCCCTGCCTCTTATAATCTTTAGCTGCCTTCAAGACTTAGTTCATGTGTAGCCTTCTATATGAGTCTTCTTCTGATTCTACTTACTAGTGTTACTACAAAAAAAAATATTTTATGTATATTTTGTCTGGATTTTGTATATACTTTTTTATGTATTCTGTATACATATGATACCTCCTCAGTAGAACATAACCTCCTTGAAGGTAGGGACTACTTTGTTTTATATTTGTATATTCCATGCCTAGAACATAGTTTTTGGTTTTGTTTTGTTTTTTAATTCTTAGACATTTGATTTCATTGGTGAGGGTGTCCCAGTTAGGAACTTCCAATCCCAGTGCATACTGGAACTTTCTCTGCAACTTCTAGTCTTATTGAGTTGTCTTGACACTAAGAGGTTAAGTGACTTTCCTAGAGTCACACAGCCTTATCCCAGAACCACATCTTCCTGACTCCATTGCTAGTTGTCTCTCTATTGCTCCACACTGGCCATAGAAATGTTTAACAAATATATTCTTATTACCTAATGAATGTACAGAGAACATGTAGAAGGAATGAATAAAAAAAATACGTTTTTGCTGAAATGAATTAATTTAGAAGTAAATAGTTACTAAATCATTTTAATTGGTTGTATAGATATTCAGTTTGCAAAAAAAATACAATTTTTTTTAACTTAAAGGATACAAGACATAGCCTATCTCTGACTCACTATCCGAAGTCTTAACTTCATTTTGATTTAAAGAAGCAAAACTGAATCTCAAGCAACCTGCTCAGTAGAGGTAAATGACTGGTTCTGAATGACCTCCATATGTTAACAGATTGTGGGGCTTTAGACTGAGGGAGACAGTAAATTGGATCATTGTCTTGTCCAACAGTACACAGTCAATAGGGATCAGAGGCAGCACTTGACCACAGTTTTCCTGACTCTTCCCTCCCATTTTCTTTTCTTTTTCATTCCTGTTCAGTGTATCAGGATGGTCTCTAGTCCACATTCTGGAAATGTTCACTCTTTCCCAGTTTAAAAGACTTGTTAGGGGTACATAACATGGGCTGTGGTGTAAAAATCACCACAGTTAGTCAGGAGTTTTAGTATCAGCTGTTATACTTTTTAGCTTCAGGGCCATGGAGAAGATCGTCTCACTCTGGGATCCTAATTTTCTTCATCAATTAAATGAAAATCAGTTATATTGCCTGTCTTACAAAACGGCAATAATAAAAAATGTTTTGTAAATCTTATAGTATGACAGGATGGTGATGATAATGATGATGATGATTCTCCTGAAAATCTGCTCAAGCAGATATTTTACTATCAGTTCCATCTCAGTAATTGAGAGCTGACAGTAAGACCATGGACCACTAGAACAAGAGACTTTGGTGTAAAATAATTTTGTCAATCTCAATCAACTTTAATTAAATGACTTTAGTGAAAACCTACTCTTCATAGGTAGAATTGAGGACAATATAGCTTAAGAGATTTTTTTGTTTCATCAAGGAAACCGTATGCAATCAAGGGACATTAGAGACAATATACCAACATACTCCATGACAGATAACAGACCTCATGGCCATCAGCTAGATGAAGATAAAATATTACATACTAGTCAAAAGGTTAGCATGAATTTCCCTTGGCTATATTTATATTGTCCTTTTTTCATTAAGGCTATGAAATGCCAACTTCTTAGATTAAAAAAAAATTTACTAAGAAGAAAAATGTTATTTCTGTAAGCTTTGTTCCATAGATAATTGTATTAGATTGCTTTGAGGGATGTCACATTTTTTTGTGAGGAATTCTCTGTAGGGAAGTGTCCTGACAACTGGCAACATTTCCCCATTTACAAATGCATCACCCACAGTCTGTCAGAGGAATGTATGAATTAACAAGCACTTATTATGCACTGGATAAGCATTGGAGATACAAATACAAGGAGAAAAACTATCCTTGTCTTC
Source organism: Bettongia penicillata ogilbyi (assembly GCA_023548195.1). NCBI lineage: Eukaryota > Metazoa > Chordata > Mammalia > Diprotodontia > Potoroidae > Bettongia > Bettongia penicillata. The sequence goes on along the minus strand of JAJHZJ010000255.1, from coordinate 700,677 downwards.
AAGAAGCTCGCATCCCAATGGAGAAATATAATAAATAAATGAATGAATGAATGAATGAACAAATGAATAAGTGAATAAATAAATAGATAGATAGATAAATGAATGAATGAATAAATGAATAAATAAATAAATGAATGAATGATTGAATGAATAAATAAATAAATAAATAGGTGGATGAGTCGATAAATAAATAAATGAATGAATAAATGGATGAATGGATGGATGAATGAATGAATGAATAAATAGATGAATGAATGAATGAATGAATGAATGAATGAATGAATGAAAAGGGAGCCACATAGAGAGAAGGCACCCGTATTCCCAAGGTCGTGGTGAAGATAGTCCAGAAAATCAGGAGTGGATGCTGGAGAGAAATTAAGGCAAGGCTGGTCTGGGCACTTTCCTTAAAATGGAGGTACTTGGGCAAGTGAATTAATGAAAGGAAGGGCCAGAATGGGCAAAGTGTGAGAATGTCAGCAGACGAGAACTTCCAAGGGAGAAGACTGCTTCAGAATAACGGAGAATGTCCAGTGAAACTGGAGCAGAGCCAAGAGAAGATCTTCATGGAAGAAGAGGAAACCAATAAACATTCTATTGTCAAGTGTATGTATTTTACACCCATGCCAAACCCCGAGATCTTGAATGCTTCCCTACATCTATGAACCTCAGGCAACTCCTTAGGGTTTATCTGAGTGTTCGCATATAAACATTTCCACAAACTGAATAAATCACAGACCCTTCACAAGGAACAGAGATTTAGAACCACAAGGGCCCTTTGAGCAACTCTCTCATTTCCTAGATGAACTGGGCGGCAGAGAGGCCAAACAATTTGTCCAAGTTTGCGCAGATAGTGAGTGCTAGGGCTATGATTTGAACTCAGCTTCTGTGCCTCCAAATCTACGGAACTCCATTTTGTAATCATGACAGGCAGACCTATCCATTTTTTTTTTTTTAAAACTTTGGAAAGATGTTTTAAGGGGGAGGAGAGGTTCCACTAAAACAGTAAAAAGAAAAGAAAAATAGACTAGGATGGGAGGGATGACTAAAGGTTTCACTTTACACTGGGGGAATTCTGTCAGGGATGATGATAAACTGCATTTAATATATTTTTTCCAATAGAATAACCTTTCTCCTGGCAGGAAACCAGAGCAAGTTGCATTCAAAATATTGAATTCCATATTTTATAATCTTATGTTTTATAACAAATTCAAATCTTGGGGATTTAGGTGATTGATACTTGTAGCAGAGTATATTTTTTGGGAAACTGGCATATTCACTCTCTGTCCATACCACCATGTTAAACATTAATCTATTTAACTGATTGTCAGGGGCACAATGGACCAACGCCCTTCCTGGGGGGAAGAGAGTACTAGGAAGTCCTGACCTGCTGACGTGGCTCTGCCAGCTCAGCACTAGAAAGACTTCCTGGTCTGAGACTAAGCAGCCACCAACCAACCAGAAGGGGACACGACCCGGGATAGGGAATCGTGCCCTTTTTTGGTTTGGTCTGGAGGGGCTCGCACCAATGAGATGAAAGCCTCGCCCTCAGGGTGGATCGGGGTGGCTACCCGGAACAAGTACCCTACTTAAACCAACGCCCTTAGCTGTTGGGGGGGGGGGGGTGGATTCCTCTGCACTTAATAAAGTATATGCCTCCTGAAGAAGTGTCTGACTGAGTCCCTCCGCCGAGTCCCCCGGGGAGGGAAATCCGGAGACGTCCGAAGCAGAAGCCCACTGAGAGAGTGTCACCTGAAGGACCCGGACCCGGGTCAATTGATCTCACTCCAAATACACTCAGTTCTCTGCAGACCAATGTTGGAATAACACAAATGCAAATTGATGGAGATTTTTTTAAAATATTTCTTATTTTGAGGGGAATGCTTGAATTATTTATAATGATCTCTTTTCCTAATCACTTCTTGCTGAAAATAATATGTTGCTACTTTAATATAATATGACTTATTATGATATGACCAAATTATAGATTGCCCCCCCCAGACATAACTTTAGGAAGAAAATCTGAGAAAAAAGAAATCTGATATGCTATAATGAGCTATATACTATAACATATAGAGCACATTTGTCGTATCTCTTAAACTAAAAAGACTGGGAATGGGAATGAATGGGAAGGGAGGAGAAAACATAAGTGTGGCCACCACTTACCCAGGAAAAAAATGTGTCATACAGTTTATAATATTCCTTGACAGAATTCCTCCCAGTGTAAAGTGAAATCATTCATCATCCCTCCCATCATATCCTACTTTCCTCTTCTATTCATTTAAAAAAAAAAGTTTTTAAAAGAAAAGTTGGACCTCATTTCACTTTTCTACCAATCTGTCCATGATCCAGCCTGCAGACACACTCTGCTGGGTTCCTGCTACCATCCCTTGACCCAGCTCTCCTGGCTTCTCTTCTCACAAAAAGTCCTGTAGAATAAAGACAGTAGGAGTCTACACTAGTATCAAACTCTAATAGAAACCAGTTCTGCAAGCGGGTATATAGGGATCCCCAACAACCACATATTGACTTCATTTTTAAAATGTTATGTTACCTATGTCATAATGTATTTTTATTTATTTTACTATCTCCTCCTGTACACACTCCTGTGATTGCAGATTATCCAACATTCATTTTCATCATGTTTCCCTCTGTTTCTGAATCCCTTGGGCCCTCCAGTATATACCCTGCCCTTATCCCTAGAAATTTTTGTCCAAACATTGAATTAAATAAAAAAGTCAGTAATCTTAGGCTAAGAAAAAGCAAATGCTAAAGTTTCAAATCATTTGAATTATTTGGATATTCATCTAGACCTTTAAAATGACCTTAACCCTCCTACTACCAGCACTCTGATGTTTATGAATTGCTAATTATAAATCAACATTCAGCAACCACAATATACCCACCCATCTGTTTCACACTAGCCTCTTTACAGATTTGTTTGCAGAATTCTTTGGGATGCTATTAACTCCAAATTTCCAGTCATGTTTCATATTAAGCAACAGAGGATTGAGAGCCTTGGGAAAAGGTGTACATGGTACAGAAGCAGACTGTTAGTCCCAGTAAATATTGAAGACAAATATCATCATTTAGTTTCTCATTTAGACATCAAAATTAAAAAACACAAGCTTTCTGTGTGCTTTTGCAATAAATTGGGAGATGGCTTGCAAGAGGTAAAACGAGGATAAAGGGTGTGTGTATAATTACTTTTCTCTCTCAGATAGAGTAAGTGAGCTGATAAACAATTAACAACCAGCTTTCTGAAGGGAAAAAAAAAGAGGAAGATACTTTTATGTTTAACCTGCACATTTTCTTCATTACTTTCCTAAGTTTAGACAGTCACCAAAACAATATACCAAGCCCAGATTTGTAGCATTTTAGAATTTCCTACATGCAAATGCTGACGCAGAATGTTTAACAATCAGCTCTTGTGAGCTCCAACACATACTTGAAAGTGTCATGTTGGTAGACTTTATTTCCCCATCATGACATAAGATTGAAGCAGCCCAATGGAAGAGTATAGTGACAAAGCAATATCCACAGAGCCTATGGTAGCTATGAACACGCCAGCACAGTTCTGAACAGACTCTCCACATGGAAGACAGAAACAAAACATTTATTCAGACCCCAGAAAACCAAATCCATCATAGTAACAAAGAAATCCATACGCAGTAACAATGCAGAGGACACTTGCCCAAGCCTTCTGTTAAGCTTCCCACAAACAGGCTCCCTTCACCAAATCACAACCTCTCTCACTCATGCTAGTTGCTGCCTTTCCCAACTATGATTGCTCTCTGACCAACTTCCTGTCAGCTCTACTCTAGCTCTGCCTCTTTTTCCATGTGACTTAAATGTGACTCAGGCTTCCATGTGACTTCAATAGGTCATATGGACCTATTAAGGGATGAGAAAGATCTTCCCATTAAGAAGCAAAATTACATTAACAATAAGCAAAAAATGCATTTATTCATAAAAGGAGGTAGAGCCAGGTGCTTCTTTTTGGAAGCTGTAGGGACTTCCTCAGGAAATCACTGATTTCCAACATGCCTCCCTAAAGACTTCAGAGATTTTCCTTTGGGGAAAAGATCAGAGCCTCTCTTGGGAGAGCTGAGATTTTATCTCACTGGTATCTAAAGAGCTCATTCACTTGCATATTTTCTGTTCTATTCTAATCTGTATAACTTTTCCAGTTTCTGCTGGCTATTAGTTTCAGTAGATGGGGTTAGTTGCTATTCACTATTCATGATGGTCTTTCATATGACTAGCATTTAGTAGAAAGATATAGAGCTTCATCATCATCATCATCATCATCATCATCACTAACAATACTATCATCTTTCTAAACCTATGAACCTACTTCTAGGAATAATAATGGCTAACATTTATATAGTGCTTGCTATAAAAGTACTAAGTTTTTTACAATTGTCTCATTTGAAATACCCTTTGACCCAGCCATACCACTATTAGGTCTACTTCCAAAGATGATTAGAGAAGAAAGGAAAAGAACCTATATATTCTAAAATGTTTATAGCAGCTCTCTTCATAGTAGTAGAGAACTGGAAATTATGGGGACTCTGGTTAATTGGAGAATGGCTGATGAAGTTGTGGTATATGATTATGATGGAATACTACTGTGCTATAAGAAAGGATCAGCTCAATGATTTTAGAAAAATATGGAAAGACTTGCATAAAATAATGAAAAGCAAAATGAGCAGAACCCAAAAGCACATTGTATATAGTAACAGGTATATTGTTTTAAGAAGAGCTTTGAGCAAGTAAGTTTGTTGTATGTAAGTATGACTATTATAAATAACCAAATTAATTATAAAGTACATGTAAAGGAAGATGCTAAATAAAAGTATGCATAGAGTGATTTTACATATATACATGCATATGCATGTATGTGCACGCACACACACATGCATATGTATGTATATATGTGTCTAATGGTAGCTGTCTCTAGGATAGGAGAGGGGAGGGAAGAGAAAAAAGAAAAAAATTGACAATAACTTTATTATTTATCTAAATGGAACATCAAGTTGTACATGATAGATTTGCAATTTCAAGTATGATCTTTTTTTTTTTATTATACCATGTTATGGACATGATTGTTTTATCCCATAAATAAAACACTTTAAAATAAAATGAGATATATGCTGGGGATAATAATGAAATATTAGCTTTTACTCCCTATATTGTTAGTGATTTGTTCCTTTTGGCTTCTGATTTTGTGTTGTAGTGTTTCCCAGTATTGAATGTGTTATTTCCTGGGACAGGTGGGATATGAACTCATACCTTTCTGACTTCATTTAGGTGGCTCTATCTATCTATATCAGGCTGTTCATACCAATATCATGACAAAGTAAAACACACAGTATGCTTTGTGTACCCTCATGAGAAAAGCAAATACACAAACTCCCCTTTTCTTATTTTTACCCCAAAATAACTACAAATCATTTCTGAACCTATTTCAAAAGCAAAGAGAAAAGGTAAAAGCATTAGCTGCATGATTGATTGTATAATGGTATTTGTTTCTAATAGTTGCTGGGATCAAATATTCCATTTCTACACGGTGTAGTTTTGCAGCAATACAGTTCAATCACAATAAAGGCCCACTTTTCCCATGACTATTTACCAACAGAGCATAAAATGCCTATCTTGCTTATGAGAATGGAATTCTACAAAGTAAAAACACTCTCAAGAACTCCCAGATAAATAAGTGATTCCATGTTCCATCACAGAACCTGAGTAGAACCTTCCTATTCTAAAAGAAGCTAGGTGGTACCACTGATAGAATACCAAGACTGGAGGCAGGAAGACCTAAATATAAATCTAGCTCTATACATTTACTGACTGAGCATCCCTAGGCAAGTCAATTAGCCTCTGTCTGCCCCAGTTTTCTCATCTGTAAAATGAGGATAACAATAATGCCTGCCTCCCAGAGCTGTTGTACAGATAAAATAAGAGAATATATTTTGCAAACCTTAAAAGACTATGTAAATGGTAGCTACATTTTTATGTTGTTTTTACCACAATAAAGCTGATATATTTTTGTATTAATGGTAGTAATGGCTAACAAAAGATTTATGTACATTGGCACAATTCCTGAAACTAATATTTAAAAAGACTCTACAAACTAGACCATAAGAAAATAGAAGATACTAAACAGATTCATAGAGTAATTCCAAGTCTGTGGAGACCTAAAAATAAAATATAATAAAATCTTTCACTACTCTCACTTCACCTAAAGCTAAGCTATTTGATGAAATCAATCTCAATATGTTTCAAAAGTATAACATCATAGAGAGAGAAGTAGTCAGGGATGGCCCTTTTAAACAGAAAAGAAAAAGAATTGATAATTAAATAGATCAGTCAAGCTGGGGGGTGTTTCAGGACCCTCAGGGTTGTTGTTTCAAAGAGAAAGTTTCTACTGACATTCATTCTAACCCTTCTAAGAGGGTTTGAAAAAAAACCACTGAGTGGTGCTTGGGGTAGGGACCCATGACTGTTCAATCTTTCAGCTTCAGAGTGCATTGTATATATGGTTTTAGGAAAGAGAAGGAAGGAGGGAAGGAAGGAATGAAAGAAGGGAGAAAGAGAGAGAGAGAGAAGGAAAGAGAGGGGGGAGGGAGAGAAGAAGGAGCAGGGGGGATAGGGAAAGGGGGAGGGGGGGAGGGGGGAGAAAAAGAAAAAATCTGCCCTTCAAGAAAGTAAAGGGGAAGGGGATAAGAGGTAGAGATGATAAAAGGGAGGCCAGAATGGGCCTATTCACTGAATGGGCATTACCTCACTTTAAGTGAGTACTTGAATAGGCTTTAGCCTAAAAGGCCAAGGTCTCTCATTGCATCCTGTCTCATCTCCAGTCATCCTGATGAATATCTGGTCACTGGAACCTGATGGTTCAGGAGGAAAAAGTGAGGTTGATGACCTTACACAGCCCTCCTTCCCTCACTCAAAACAAAGTCAAGTGCAAGTCATGTCATCATTTGTCTGATGTCATGATCCTCTTGCAAAAAGAAGCAGGAACACAGTAATCACAGGGAAGAAAGAATTGACACAGTATAGAAACGCGTTGAAAGGCAGTATTTTAATTTTGCTAATTTGTCCTGATTTTGTCCCATTCTTGTATCCCTAATATAAAACCACTCATTCATAATGAATAGCTATTTGGATATACTGGTAAAGTTCTTTACTGAATTTTACTTAAGATTTTTGAATCAAAATTTATTAGTAATAGTGATCTGCAATTTTGTTTTTGTTTTTTTTATTTTGTCTCTTCCTTGTTTAGGTATCAAGACCATATTTGTCTCATAAAAGGAGTTTGTCAGAGTACCTTATTTCTCAATTTTGTCTTCTCTGTATATCCTCTCTCACCCCTTCTCTTATATAAAAAGATTTTATGATCTCATCAAGTTCCTTAGGTTCAATTTTCCTTTCTATTCAGATGAATCATAGAACTAGTCTTTTTTCTCAAATTCACCTCAGAACCCATAGCCTCATTCAAAGATGAGTTCACAAATAACATCTCTGGAAGTATCAATCTGACAACTGTTCAAGGCAGCTAGAGATTGCAGTAGTGGAGTATAAAAATTAGAATCTGGAAGACATGTGTTCAAACCCTGCCTCAAAAGATACTTTCAACTGAATGGCCCTGGGCAAGTCATTTAATTTCTCTGTACTTTACTTTCCTCATCTCTAAAATGAGGGGATTTGACCCAATGATCTCTAAGATCCCTTACATCACTATATCAAAAGTCCTTTGTTTAATAGTTGAGCCTCTTAATAAATGGTTTTTCTTACTATTGTGGAATGAAGAATTGCAGAATTTTAGCATCTGAGGGGCTAAGTTTTTTTGTTAGCTTGTTTTTGTAGTTCATATCTGGTTGTGAATAGCTATTTTAAAGACATTTCTTTTAACATCACAAATATAAGATGCATTAAGTTTTTATCTGCACATTTTTGAAGAATTTCTATAGGTATTTCCATGTTTATGGAAAAGAAAAAAAAAGAAAGATAACACTTAAATGTATTTAAACAAATTGTTATCTTTTCAGATAAAAGAAAGACTATATCTGCCACAATTTAGCTTCAATTGCTTTAAAACTCACCCACTACCAATGCAACTGCCCTATACCTTCCTGGTGACCATGTTCAGAAGAGAAGCATAACTGAAAGAAGTAGCAATAAACTAAATGGAGCATCTGTGAAAGGATGCTCAAGGTGAGTGAGCCACAAAGTTCATCTGTGAGCTACAGCAGCCCCATCTGGAAGCTGTTACCTTGAGAAGCCTATCTTTTTTATTATACTTTTTCCCCTCCTTTTCAAATTTGATTGCCCCTGACAATGAGAACATCAATAAAACTTTAAGAACCCAAGAGGAGATGGCATCACATCTGCTCATATAACACAGAGGATTCTGGAGAGGCCAAGTTTGAGATACTTATTGCATATGAACTTACACATATACTTTATAAACTAATAAAGCATACATAGCCAAAGGTAAAAGAAAACAAGAACAAATTAAATTGGCAACAGAAGGCTTTTTGTTGTCCATTTGTTTTTGACTCATATTTTAATTTGTCAATTTAATATACCATTAAGAAATGAGAATATGATATTTGATAGGGTTTTCTCATCAAAGAGATCAAAGTCCTTGCTATATTTTCACCATTTACATCAAAGGCAACCTATACGTATGCATATCAGGTCTGTCCCCCATGTCTTTGTATTCTAAAGGATTTCTGCATCATCCCTGCATGATTGAATTGGAATGCTTTACCATCTGCATTTTAATCCTGCTTTATTATTCTTAAAATACTCAACATGGGAAGTAAAGATGTGATTTCACCAGGTGTTATTATCTAATCAGGCTAAATTCTTTAAGCCCCTATTTTAATGATGCTGTAAATTAAATACTGCATTAGTAAAGCCTCTTTTAATAGTAAATCAAAAAGGCAATGCACAGATTATATATCTTGATTCTCTATTCTATTCCAATTATAGTCATGAACAATCTTCATGGTAATAAATTCACTACAGGGCCAAGAAGACAAAAAGAGTTCCTTTGGAAAAATCACAGTGATTCAAAATCAAAATGCAAGTATATTTAAAATTAGAGTCTGGGTTTTTACCTTTTTAGCAAATGGTGATTTGTTGCCTACCTGGAGGGAAGAAGGTTTTTCCCTCACTGAAGGTGGAGCGCAGGCCACAGAAATACACAGACAAAAATGGCATACTGGTTAAGTCAGCATGACCTACACTCCAGTCCTATTTCTTACCCATCCTGGCTGTCTCTGTGACCCTGGGTAAGTCAATTTTTTCTAACTGCCCTATTCTCTAAAACAACAAATTGCTGAAGTGTTTTGGTAGAGTAAGCTTCACACTGGGAGTTACCTACATTAATAAAAATCACATACCAAAGGAGAAACAAACCAAAACCCCCCCTAAACACAGCCAGTGATATAGGTGAAGTCTCCCCACCCTCATTTAAGCGTTCTTTTGACTATTAACTGAACCTTTAGTTTCCAGTGGATGTTGTCTCTCAATTCCAAGTCTCAACATACTTAATTATACCACACTACTCCACTGGACTGTTTTATATTATTCCAGCATAGACCTGCAAGGAGACTTGGTTCTTTTGAATTCACATTCAAAATATACCTGCGGATTTTTCATGCAAACTGTTTATCTTGGCCATGTCAGCTGCTGGACAGGTTATTTCAAAGCCCTAATAAAAATTTTGATACTGTACCTACCGCCTTATCTCTTCTTTCAGCATACAACACTACCACATAAGTGTTTCATTCACCCAAAAAATACTGCAACTTTTTTTGGTGCTTAAGCAAACACAACCATTGGTGGATTTCGAAAACAAATAAGATTGATCTTTTCTATCCACAATGGCAAAAAATTCCAAATAATTTATTTGGGAATATTGTAGATGAAGCATCAACTATACCTAATGATATGTTTACCCCTCTTTGTATTCAAAACAGTCCATGAAGATGCTAGAGTTTTATGGGCTATTAATTAGACACAGACTCTGGCTCTTGTAAGTTTATAATGTTAACACACTGAAAATGTACAACATGAACAAAACTGCTGTGAGAATCTGTATTAATGTCTTCACTCAGTTACCATGTGTTCAGCACCTAGTTGTGTCTGTAACAGAATTAAAAAAAAAACAAAAACTCAAGTTCATTTTGATTTTACTGTCCCTGTTGGCGGAGGGTCTAGAGAGTCAGTTATATGTAAAATCTAAGTAGACAGGTGATCACATAACATGAGAAAGGGGCACCATGGAGCTTCTGTGAAAATCTGTATTTTCTACTTAATCAAAATCCTAGTAGCTGCGGTCTACCAACACACAGGTCACCCTCTTTGCTTCCTCAATGAAAATTTTGCCTAGGGCTAGTTGTGGCTTTGGAGATTGAACTAGCGAAGATGGAAATCAGTTATGTGATAGAAGTTGTACTAATTTTATTCCGAGAGAAAATGGGGAGCTGAAGAAATGTTCCTGGGGAAGAGCAGCCAGGCTGCCAGTCCCTACTCATTTCTGAGATTGGAAAGTGTTTGTGCCCCTGTCACCTTAAGAAAGGAGAGGGAAAAGACAAGATTTCTTGCTTCTTAAAGTCTGAAAAAACTTAGTCTGGGCAGCAAGGAAGTGGTTCAGAAGTTACACCTCAGCATTTGTTGCTAATCTGCTGTATTGACTCTGCAGGAGGAGCTGAATAGCACTTTATTTTAATTGTGTGTCTTTTTAAAGCGTTTTCTTTTCAATTTTAAATTACAACCACTCAAAGCAGAGTGGTTTTTAATTGGATTTTACAATCCATGAGTGCCCATTGCATTCAATCTCAAGTTCTGGACTGAGCCTAATGTAGACTTGGCCCACCATAAGGAGGAAGTTTTATTCTAGGTAGCTGGGTGTGCCCCTGGGCAGGTCAACTATAAAAATCACAAAAATAATAGCACCTGCTTCACAGAATTGTTGAAAGGATCCAATGAAAAATGTATGTGAAAGGTTTTCATACCTTAAAGCACTACATAAATGTGAGTTATTACAATTGTTATTCATCAATGAATCAACCAATATTTATTAAGAACCTACTATATGCCAAGCATTTATTTGTGTTGTATGTTTATTGTTGTGCTGCTGTCTGTCCTTTTCAAAGAGAACCTTGACATCAGGAAGGTGATGTCATGACTTGCAAATGAATTGGATTTAAGTGAGGCACAGCTATGCAAAGTCATCAGCCTCACAGAGTCAAGGGGCAAGACACAGTTCAGGAGACTGGATATGACCCCAGATACAGCAAGAAATTTTGACCTTTTTAAGTTCCTTTCTAGGTCTCGGTTTGACTGAGACAATACCCATTCAGGAATTAAGGCTAGGGGAGAAATGACGCAAAGAATGGCCTTTTACCTAGTCAAAAAAAAAAAAAAAATCAATCTGGGAGGGGAAGACTCTCAGGGTTTCTTGCCAAAAACAGAAAAAATTGTTCTGAGTCAGCAAGACTAAAACAGCTTGTTCCTTTTTTTCTTCCTTCCTTCTCTCCTCTCTCTCTGTCCACATAGAGAATCATACCCTTAAAGGAAGATAAATTTTAATTGCTGAAACCTCCACATGATATATTGGGATTTACAGTTAGATTTCTTTTCTAAGGTCCATATACCTTAAACCCAAGTCACTCTAGCTCTCGTTGGTTAGTCAACAATATGTCCCAGCTCAAGCCTCACATGATGGCTCAGAGTGAGTGTAAACAGTAAGCACTGGAGGCATATGGAGGTATACAGGATAACAGAGAAAATTAAAATGAAGGATGGAAGAAAATGATAAATGGAGTTGTGCATCATCATACATGAGTGCTTATTCAGACAAAGTTCTAAAAGAGAGCTCGAAGGATTTGATGGGATGTCATGTTTTGTTGTTTTGGGGGGGGGGTTTTTGGTTTTTTTTTTTCCTGTCCCATTGGGTAAAACCAGGATAAATAAGCAGAGGTTCAGGCAAGCTAAGGTCATCACAAAATAAAAAGAATCTCCAAATGATTAGTTAGAAATGTCCCAAAACAAAATAGGCTATTTCAGAAAGTATTCATGGTTATACATTGCTGAGGAGATCTCCTGCCCAGTCCATTTACTACACAGTAAGTAATCTTTGAGACTTTTAGTGGATAGAGTGCTGGGTTTAGAGTCAGAAAGATCTGAGTTAAAATCCTGCTATGAGACACTAGGCAAGCCATTTAATCTGTCTGCCTTGGTTTCCTCATTTGTAAAATGGAGATGATAATATCATCTTTGTTCCAGGGTTGTTGTGAGGCTCAAATGAGATAGTAATTATAAAGTGCATTGCTGTGGCCAGCGCAGTCCAGCAGGTCCAGGGTGGTTAGAGACACAGAGTGATGATGAAAAGACAGCCGGGACACAGCAGTCTGAACAAAGCTGAGTTTATTCTGGACATACTGAGCCAATAATTCAGGGAATCGGGATGCTTAAATAGTAAAAAACCATAAAGGTAGTGATTGAAGCATGAAACAGAGCAGATGGTGATAAGTAGAAAGGGAAGCTTGAAGGCTTGAATGTTATCCTGTGTAGCAGGGGCCCTGATTCCTGGAACTTCAACACCCAAATTCAAGGATGAGCACCTGAGAACAATATATCACTTAACTTCTCAAGCCAGCTACTATTCTCCCTTGGAGGAGGGGAACTCTTGATCAGGGGCTCTTTCAAACCCCTCAAGGTTCTCTACAGTGCATGACGCTTGATACATAGTAAGAGCTACATAAATGTTAGCTACTTTTATTATCATTATTTATTATTAAAGAAGACACTAGATGTGTAACTATCAACGATAACATAGAAAGTTTCTGCCCAGTTATGGATTTGACAAGATGACCTTCGAAGTCCAGTCAACACTGAGATTCTACATTTCTGTCCATTAAATTCAGAAGAACAGAAATTAGGGGGTTAATTTGGTAAGAGATAAGGAAGCAGCAGGGGAATTTACACTAGGTTATGGTCTGAGGTAGGATCTGAAGTAGTTAAAATAGTTCCAGGAAAAGGAAAATATTATATTTACAACAGCAGTATGTGTTGATAAAGATGTTGAACGTTGTGATAGGTAGGGAGATGAGGGAAAGAAGAGCTACAGTAATTAAGACAGCAAGCATACAATCATGAACAAAGGTTTGATTGGGAGAAAAGGAGAGAAACAGGAAAAAGGGGAGTAAATATTAACAGCATTGTGAAGCGGGAAATGTTAGAGAGTTTGGATGTGAGGTTATGAGAAGAGGTAAGAACAGAAAATAGCAACAACTTTGCTTGTCTCAGAACACTGAGCAGGGAGCCAATGGTGTAACAAGGTATAACCATATGGACATTTTTGTAATGCATTCAGCTACTCCTGCAATTTTTCTGTTTTGTTTTATCGTGAGGTGATTTTTTTTTAACAGAAATCAATACATACCTAAACATAAGCATGTCCCAAAAGTCTTAGTGCAACTTTAAACTAACATCTTCAGAAGTATAAATGCTACAAACCCATAAAGATCATAATTTTAAAACTTAATTGTTTGTATTTCTTTTAGACTTGTTTAATTTTGTAAATTTTAAGTAGCTGATTTTTATTTCAGCAAGTTGGGGCACCCTGTCATTATTCACTTCATGTGTGATAGTTTCTGAATGACAGTTTCTCAGATCAGTGGCTGAATAGAGAAAATTCTCTTGCTTGGCCATTTCAACTACATGAGCTATTTTCATTAAATTTTTGCTTGTAAGGTCATGTAAAAACAGTCATATATACAGGAAAACCTTTGTTTGGATAATCTTAAGGCTAGAATTACAAATTTGTTCCTTTTAATCACTCAGCATCAGCTGGTGAATGTCCTTATAAACTTCAAAAATTCACAAAAAATGTATTTTTAAAATCTAAATAATTTTCCTTTCAAATGTTCTCTGTAAGTCTAAGTATTTATACATTTAAAGTTATTATGGCCTAAAACTGCACGAAAATTTTTAGCTCAACTATTTTCTCCCAACTTTAATCTTTAAACTTTAATTAGATATTAATGAGCAACACAAAGCAATAAGAGTTGATTGAGATCCTAAAATATTTACCTCATTCATTTTTTTTTTACTCTTTCTGTTTCCTTTAAATTTTTTACATTTTCAGGTAGAATTTAGGTCACATTTTGCAGGCTGCTTTCTGACCCTAGTCGTTCAAGCTGACGGCTTTCCAAAAGTGCAACAATTCAGTCTGATAATATGTTGTGCTTACGTGATATTGGAAATTAATTTCAAGACATATTATTTTTAAAAAAAAAAAGGTAAGTGGCATGATTTCTTTCCCCAAAACCCTTTCTAAGAATCTATTCCTTAATATATTCAGGAGAACTTATTTAATGTATTCAGGTCACGGCTAGGGGCACAGACCAGTTATATACCTGCTTAATAGTCAAGAATATGTATTAATACAACACAAACAAGATATGTTGTATCCTTTGTAAAGTATAATTTCCTTGAAGGCAACTACTGTCACATACTTGTGATGTGTTTCTCTGACACCTAAAATGGTTCTTGATTCATAGACCCTGAATAAATATTTGTTGACTAGCCACATACAAAAATTCTAGTTAAAGCCCTATTTATTGTTTTTTCAGTAAAGTACTGCTTATTCTGACACAGCCCATGTTCTAACATCTTTGGGGAGGTTACTTCTGACTAGAGTAGTGATATCCTACATATAGCTCTGGTTTCTAAATTTCTCTGTTGATTCAGAGAAGTAAAAGGGTTTACTAAAATGAATTCCATTTTCTCCCCGGATAGTTATTCCCCAGACAAGACAGATAGAAAATGAAAGGTACAATTGTTAGCACTGGTGGGAAAAGCTTCACGATCTGAGAATGGATCCCTTACAAATGAGGGCATGTAGGCAACCCCTAACCTTTAAAAAACAAATTAAGGTGATTCCATGTTAGCAATATAATACTAGAAACAATTTGACATGTGCTGGTCCTATAGCATAACATCACCTTCCATTGACCCAAACCAAAACATGTATACATCTACGCACATACCCACATTAACACTCCTACCAGCAATCAGGCTAGCTAAAGGATGGGTTATTTCTAAAAACTTAGGTGGCAGTTGATACCCATTAACCTAGGCCAGGAGGTCAGCAAACTGTGGCCCAAGGGCAAAATCCCACAGCTGCCTGTTTTGTCTGGCTTTTGAACTACGAGTTTTTAGTTTTTTTAAAAAAAATATAATAAAAGGTGTTTAAAAAGATCATCTGTTAAGGTATTGATGGGTTGTGGAGGAAACTGGTGGAGGAAATGTTTATACAGACAAAATCATATATTCTTAGAATATAGAAAGTAACTGCTATACCCTATTCCTGATTCATATCCTGTTGTCTTCTATGAGACTGTAAAATCAAGGGATGACAAACTATGACTGATGGGCCATACAAAACACAGGTAGGCCAGATTTGGCCTGCAAATGTAGTTCACCAGTCAGTGACTCTATATTTTCACAGTAGATAACAGGATAGGGGAGCTGAGAGCTGGAGTGGAGCAGCTGTTTAACCCATTCTAAGAAGTTACGATTTTGTCAGTGTGAATATTCCCTCCACTGATGTAGATTACAGCCCTTTTATTGCTTTAGCAGATGCTATGTATGAGAAAGAAATGTTATGGCTGAACTTTATGACTTGGTGAGCAAGTTGGATCCCACATGTCAGATGTACAATTCATCCCCAGAAAGACATCTGAAACCTTTCAGGCATAGTGGGGCCTGCTAGAATGCCCTCTTTTTGCTGCTCAGAATTCTGGGTAGTTGAGAGATCTCATATCCGATCTATACAGCTGGAATTTGAACACAGGTCTTTTAAATTTAGATAAAATGTAAAGTACCTTGAGCACCTCAGAGGAGAGACAGGCAAAAATATCTCCTAAGAAGCTTGTTTGACCGAATAATTAAAACTGAAATCTTTGATTTGCATAACTTTAAAAGAAATATCAGACATCACGACATTTTCCATTTCTTTCTCCCTCTTGGACCCCAGAAAAATTCAAACTTAAGTCTCTGATGCTTGGATGCTACGATTTATTATGAGTGAAGGAAAAACTCGGTTCCTATCTTCCAATGAAAACATTTATGAGGATGCTAACTATTTGTACAGAGCTATGTACCAATAATACCTAAAAAAAATAAAAACAGCACCAGAATTTCTCTCTGAGAGAATACTATATAGTATTGAACTTTTAATGGAAATATGAGGATAAGATATATAATATTCCATCATCCTTCCTCCTAAAAATATATTTTCCCCAAATGGTAAAACAATAATCATTTTCAAATTATGAGCTACAGATTGCCTCTGATCTGGTTACAATTCTCATTAAGGTCAGCTGAAGTTTAGGAGGCACATCAAGAAGAAAGAATTCAGCCTCATGTTTTCTGTACTTTCAGAGCCACTAAGGAATTTAGAGACAGAGAGAGAGAGAGACAGAGACAGAGAGACAGAGCGTGTGTGTGTGTATGCATGCATATGTGTGGTGGTTTAATCTTTTCATACACACTTAACTGTGGTAGACCATAGTTTCCTCACTCAATGTTTGCCAAGGGAGCACAAAATGATCAGGATGGATATGCAACATGTATTTTCCAATGATCATCTGTGTGTTTCATTAGGCAACTGATGAAAAAAGTACATTCTGTATTCATTCTACAGCATATCTACACTATCAGAGAGAATCCTAAATTAATAGAATGAATGATTAAAGGAATATACTTTATTTGCCTTGTTAACTTAGGATTATATGGAAAACTTTTTCTGTTTCATATCTTTTCTTGAAAATTTAGTGTTATTTCTAACCATAATTTTTTTCAAAATACTAGAGAGGACATTATTTGCTAGTTTATCTTATCATTCAGAATTTTTCACAAACTTAGCTGCACCATTCTGAACATAAATCATTATGTAAAATTCCCTAATGCAAGGAGATGTAAATTGGACTGAGTCTATACATATCAATTACTTTGCTAAACAAAGTCTTGGTATCAGATCGTCTTTGAAGGGAGGACAGTGGTTTGTGAGTAACTAGGGAAATATAGGCAATGGGCATCAGCTTACCTGATCCATCTAGTGTGAGTACCCAGAGAAATCTGAATGATCTTCAAGTTAGCAAAGAAGAGGTATGATCAGAGTTGACTCAGTTTCCTCATTCCAATCCCAAAATCAAATGAGTCTACAGAACTTCCTTTTAAAGGTAAGGAAGTAATCAAAAAGATAAATTTCACTTGAGTGCCCTAGGTGCTGGCTGGATCAGTCAGTCATTAAGTATGTATTAAGCCAGTGTATTCAGTAAGCACCCAGACAAGGACTGGGGGGCCTCTCATAGGTTTTTAAATCTGCATTTGTAAAAGAAAAGGCAACTTTTGAAGAGTCAACAATCACTTTAATCAGTTCAAACAAATGCTTCCAGACACACCTTTTCATCTTTTACATTCCCAAAGTTACCAAGCCTTCCATCTATTCAGCAAACAACCTTTTTATCTTTATCAAAATCGACAGGGCTCTACTGCCTGAATCAGAGCAATATTGCAAGACAATCTACATACATCCCTGGATCGAGAGAGTCTACTTCTGAACAGTCTCCTCGACCAGATAATCACAAGATTCTTCTTCGTAAGCAAACCCCCAAAGTAAAAGACTAACTTCCCAGTATATATAACGAAGACTTGGCTTTTGATTGGCTCTGAAGTCAGCAGGCTCGAAACCCACATGACTCAGCACAGCTGTGAACCATCAAGGCTCAAAGGGGACTGAACCCTCAGGTGCTCACAATCTAGCCTGAGCCTGGAAAACAACTCCAAACAAACAAATCTCACCCCACTTGCTGCCATAGCTAGGCACTGTGCTAAGTGTTGGGGACACAAAGACAAGAAAAAGACAGTCCCTGCCTTGAAGGCACTCATTTTAATGGGGAGAAAACATGCAAACAACTATGTATAAACAGTATAATCTTACAGGAACATCACTAGCATTAAAGAGGATCTCAAAAAGGCTTCTCGTGAAACAAGAAAATTTATATATAGCTGGAAGGAAGCAGCAAAAGCCTAGAAGCAGAGATTTAGAGGGAGAATATTCTAGGGATAGGAAAGAGCCAGTGAAATGCCCAGAGCATAGAGAGGAAAGAATAGCAAAGAAGCCAATGTCACTATGCAGTTACAGGTCTGTCACAAAAGCCCTGAGACAATGGGTTGAATTTTTTTTAAGCCATAAACAAAAGGGCAAAGCCAACATGGTAGAGAAAAGGCAGAGACTCACCCAAGCTGTCCCAGATTCCCCTCCAAAAATCTTTAAATAACATCTCAAAACAAATTCTGGAGCAGCAGAACACACAAAAGGACAAAGTAAAACAATTTTCAAGCCCAAGACAGCTTAGAAGGTTGGCAAGAAAGGTATGCCACAACCAAGGTGAGAGTAGAGAGCAAGTCAGAAGGCCCCAGCATAGGAAAGCAGCAGCAGGCATTGGGAACAACTGAATCAGCAGTGGTAGCAGCTGCTTCTGGACTTCTCAGTCTACAGTCAGTAAGAGGGTCAGACAACTGGTCGGAAAGAGATTATAGGGGTCTCTTTGCTGGCATGAGGGACAGGACTCTGTTGCATTGCCCATACATGGATCTGAGTCCCAAGCCCGGGTCAAAGTTCAAAGGTGAGGAGGAGCACAAGCACAGCACAGCTTGTGGCCATAGGGGAACAAGGATCTCGGTCACAATTTCAGGGCAGAAAAGAGGACTTGTGGTTGCTCACAGACCAGAGTATAGGTGAGGGGAGTAGTAAACATACCTCTCCTTAGATCATACCATCTTGGAATAACTGAAAACTTACAGAGCCACAGAACTACCTCTGAAAACAGCGTCCCCTCCATGCCAGGAGCAGAGCCCAACTTTAACATAGAGTTAAAAGTAAAGAAATAGGTTGGAAGAATGAGCAAACAAACAAGTAAAAAAAGAAAATCTGACCATGGGAAATTATTATGATGACAAGAAAGATCAAAACACAAACTCAGAAGACAACAAACTCAAAACTCCTACATCTAAAACCTCAAAGAAAAATGTGAATTGTTTTCAGGTCCCAAAAGAACTCACAGAAAAGCATTAAAAAGAATTTTTAAAGGTCAAGTAAGAGTGGCAGAGGAAAAATTGGGGAAAGAAATGAAAGTGATATAAGAAAATCATGAACAAAGAACCAACAGTTTAATAAAGGAGGTACAAAAAAATACCTAATAAAATAGCACCTTAAAAAACAAACTAGGCAAATGGTAAAAGTGGCACAAAAATTAACTGAAGAAAAAATGTTTTAAGAAGTAAAACAGGCAAAATGAGAAAAGAGGCACAAAATTCACTGAAGAAAAGAACTTTTTAAAAAGTAGAATTGGCTAAATGAAAAAGGAAATATAAAAACTCACTGAAGAAAATAATTCCTTATAAAGCAGAATTGGGCAAATTTAATGACTCCATGAAACATCCAAAACAATAAAAAAGTCAAAAAGATGAAAAAAAAATAGAATATCGAAAAACAACTAACCTGGAAAATGGATCCAGGAGAGATAATTTAAGAATTATTGGAATATCTAAAAGTCATGTTCAATAAAAAAAAGAGCCTTGGAGGATTCTTTCTAGAAATTATCAAGGAAAACAGCCCTGATATTCTAAGGTAAATTAGAAATTGAAAGAATGCATTGATCACTTCCTGAAAGAGATCGCAAAATGAAAACTCCCAGAAATATTATAGCCAAATGTCAGGTTAAGGAGAAAATATTTCAAGCAGCCAAAAAGAAACAATTCAAACATCATGGTGCTACAGTTATATTAACACAAGATTTAGTAGCTTCTACACTGAAGGATCAAAGGACTTGGAACACAATATTCTAGAAGTCAAAGGATCTAGAATTACAATCAAGAATCACCTATCCAGAAAAACTAAGTATAATCTTAATGGGGGAAAATTAGACATTCAATGAAATAGAATACTTTCAAGCATTCCTGATGAAAAGACCAAAGTTGAATAGAAAATGTGACTTTCAAATACAAGATTCAAGAGAAGCATAAAAAGGTAAACAGAAAATAGAAATCATAAAGGATTCAATAGGATTAAACTGTTTACATCCCACCATGTAAGGATGATAC
Source organism: Bettongia penicillata ogilbyi (assembly GCA_023548195.1). Lineage (NCBI taxonomy): Eukaryota > Metazoa > Chordata > Mammalia > Diprotodontia > Potoroidae > Bettongia > Bettongia penicillata. Next base: position 680,484 of record JAJHZJ010000255.1, on the reverse strand, counting down.
TGGTAATTTCTAAGCACTTTCTCATTATTGGGGTAGCAGGAATGTACATTGACAGAGGGCACAGGTGTGAGTTGAACATGATATGATGATTATCTTTAAAAATACAATTATGGGGTTAAAAAAAAAGAATGTACTTCAAGAAAGGGAAAGGTAGAATGGGGCAAATTGCCTCACATAAAAGAGGCATAAAAGAGCTTCTACAGTGGAGAGAATATGTGGGAGGTGGAAGGGTGGGGAAACACATGAACCTTATTGTCATTGGAACTGGCTCAAAGAGGGAATAAAATAGATATTGAGTTATCTTTTCAGGTAAGTAGTAGGGAAAAAAGATAAGATAAGGGAAGGTGGTAATAGAAGGGGGCATATTGAGGAATGCAGTAGTCAAAAGCAAAACTTTTGAGGATGGACAGGGTGTAAGGAGAGAGTAGGATAAACAGGGAGAGAAACAGGATGGAGGAAAATACAAAGTAAATATAACTGTGAAAACATTTTCATAGCAAGTTTCTCTGATAAAGGCTTCATTTCTCAAATATTTAGAAAATTGAGTCAAATTTATAAAAATAAATGCCATTCTCAAATTGACAAATGATCAAAGGATATGAATATGTAACTTTCAGAAGCAACCTTCAAAGCCCTCTATATTCATATAAAAGTGTTCTAAGTCATTATTGATTAGAGAAATGCAAATTAAAACAACACTGAGTTACCACCCCACACATCAGATTGGCAAATATGATAGAAAAGGAAAATGACAAATGTTGGAAGTCATTTAGGAAACTTGAGATATTAATACATTGTTGGTGGAGTTGTAGACTGATTCAACTATTCTGTAGAGCAATTTGGAACTATACCCAAAGGGCTATAAAACCATTCACACTGTTTGACCCAGAAATATCACTACTAGGTCTGTATTCCAAAGAGATTAAAAACAAAAATATTTGTAGTAACTAATTTAGTTGTGGAAAATAATTGGAAATTGAGGGTATGGCTCATCAATTGGAGAATGGCTGAATAAGTTATGGTATATAATTATGAAGGAATGCCTTTATGTTATAAGAAATGACAAGCAGGATGCTCTCAGAAAAACCTGGAAAGACTTGCATGAACTGATGCAAAATGAAATGAACAGAACCAGGAGAATATTGTACACAGTAATAGCAATATTGTGCAATGATCAATTGTGAATGACTTATCTGTTTTCAGCAATACATTGATTCAAGATAATTCTGAAGGACTTATGATGAAAAATGCTACTTACCTCCAGAGAAAAAATTAATGGGTTTTGAATGTAAATGACAACATCCTTTTTTTTTAGCTTGATTTTTCTTGTTTAGTTTTTGGTTTGTGTTTCTTTTTGTAACAAATATACAAATATGTTTTGGGTGACTGCACATGTAGAACCTATATCAAATTGCTTGCATTCTCAATGAGGAGTAAGGTTAGGAAAAGATGAGGTGAATTTGGAAAAATGAATGTTAAAAATTATTTTTACACATAATTTGAGGAAGATTTTTTTAAAAGCAGTAAATATTTCCCTATTGAAAATAAGACACATACCAGCAATAATTTGGCAGAGAAGTAGCTCAGAGGGAAAACAGCCCAAGAAATAACATCAGCGCAACAGAAAAAAACAACTCAGCAGATGACAGGAGTAACTTATGAAAAAACCAAACCATAAGCATCAAGTAGCTGCAACTGAGAGACTATTCTAGAAAGTTGAGTTTTCTGGGTCACAAATATTTGCTGTCTCGGTGATGGCATGAAAATCCATCAGAGAGTATGTTCCTATGTGACTGGAGGATTACTTTCTTTTGCTATTTTAATTAAAATTTTTACTTTTAAAGGTCTCCTGGTCTAGTCTGAAAAAAAATTAAAAAAAAAAAAAACAATAAGCAGTGACTTGTAAGGTATGGCTGGCTGACCCAAAAAGTGTCTTAAACTTTGGGCGCCATAGTTTAAAATATTAAGAATGTTACTTCACATCTATAACATGAGAATAGTAACATCAGTCCTACTTCAAGAAAGAAAGCATTTTATAAAATTAGCATGGTTGTAAAGAGTGAGTTGCTAGTATTGATGCCTATTCAAATCAACAAACATTTCTCAAGTGCCTACTGTTTCCAGGTATTTAGCATATCACTTAAAGAGATAATCTCAGTAGTCACAGAATCTTGATGTGTAGAGACATCTACTTGAAGAGAATTTTCAAAACTAAACTTGGCTTTGAATGAAATGTCTTCTTGAAATCAACGAACAAAAGACAATGTAAGATTCTATATTCTCTACATACATCAATCAGTTATATGACTATAAAGATGAAGTTTGTTGTAGAAAAGGGCTTATGAGAGAAAACTTGTATGATCATTTTTCCTCACTGCATCCATAGGTTATTCTGTTAAAGACATTTAGGAAGGAGCTATTGACATCTTCATGTTTGCCTTTTTTTTTTCAGTAGAAATTCCATCTGTGATCTTTTTTTCATTTCTAAAAATCTTCCCTTTTACAGGTCAATTAAAAATTTGATTTATGAGTACATAATGTCCAACACCATCTGACTCTTCTATCTTCTAAAGGAGAATGTTTGGGGCAATACCAAAAACCAAACCATTCTTTGAGCATTTACAAATATTAATCTTAATGCTATGTCTATCCAAAAACTAGGGAGACAATACACTATTAAGGGAATGGATAGTGATTCTCACTAAGAGGAAAATCAAAAGAGGCTTTACAAAAAGCCCTAGATAAATGGAAATATGACTCAGTTCTAGAATCAAGTAAAAGAGCTTAGAGAGTAAAAAGTAAAAGAGTGTCATCATTTACCAACAACAAAACAACAAATTTTTTTAATTAAATAATTGGTCATCTTGCCTTGTTAAAACTAACAATAGCTAACATCTATATAACATTTTAGTTTCCAGAAAATTTTGCATGTCACCTCATTATAGTCATCACGACGGACATAAAATCAAAATTAAGAAACCTACAACTTGAACACCAATATTTATTATAGTTGATGAAAAAACAGAAACCATCAGTAATGTGTGATTGTGCACAGGGTGGTTAGTGGGTATGAAGACCTTGATCAAGATCTTCCAAACTAAGTTGGCAATAACAACCAAACATTGACATGGTAGAAACGTTAAAAAACAAGTTTCCGTATCAAAAATTAAAGAGACCAATGGTATATAAACTAATCAGAATCCATACTCCTATATGTCTTAAATACCATCTTGTGTTTATTAATAGATATATCACATCTTCATCTAGTCCCTCTCTGAGGCATTCTTCCTCTCTGAGCAGAAATTATAGGGAGGCAGATTAATGAACTGAATAATAAAGTATCTTTTTGTAGCACAATGGGCAATTCAGTGACAGAGTAGAAAGAACACCAGGTCTGGAGACAGGAAGCCTGAGTTCAAATATGGCCTTAGGCACTTACTAGCTGTGTGACCCTGGGCAAGTCACTTCACCCCATTTGCCTCAGTTTTCTCATCTGTAAAATGAACTGGAGAAAGAAATGGCAAACCACTCTATTATCTTTGCCAAGAAAATCCCAAATGGGGTCATGAAGAGTCAGATATTACAGAAATGACAAAATTTGTAGAATAGATTTCATTATACTCTAAGTCATGTCCCTACATAAATGTAGCATTGCTTATGAAAATAGCCTACAACTCAATATCAGTATTAGGAATGGTACCTATTTTATCTTTATTCTTCTTTGCTAAAATTCTGTTCCATATGCTATTCAATCAACTCTACCTGCTTGATTTTTCAAAAGTTTTATTGATACCTTTTGTTTTTACATCACAGTTAATTCAGTATATCTTCTCCACCCTGCAATCCAAGGAGTCTTCCATTATAACAAAGAAAGGGGTAAAAACACATTACAAAGTACTAGTGTTGAACTCATATAGCAAATGGGAAGTGGAGAGATGTGAGTCAGAGGGCTAAGCCACATATGAGGACCCCTGCTTATAAGTAATGTTTCATATGTTCTATTTTTGTTTGCTAAATGTTTCCCACTCACATTTTAATTTGGTTCTGGCCACACTGGGGAAGTGTTGTAGCAGCATGTGGCTCCTGGGTCATGGGTTTAAAACCTCTGATACAGACAATCATAGACCTAGAGCTGGAGACTTCAGAGGCCATTTAGTTTCACCCCCTCATTTTACAGAGAACAGAATTAAGGCTCACAGTGAAGTGAATTCCCTGATGTCACCCTAAAATGCGCTCAATTCTAACCCTTGATTCCATCAGAGATGGCATGTGAACCCAGGTCTTCTGACTCTGGGGATACTCTATTTTCCACTATTCCACATTAAGCAAAACAAATAGATCCCTCAATCCCACATCACAGCATATGCAACAATACCTAGAGTCCACCACTCCAATGAAAAGAGGAAGCTGCATTTCTTGATCTCTTTTCCAATGCTAAGATTGGTCATCATAATTCCATAGTTTAGCTTCAGTGTATTGTTTCTTTATCAATTTATCTTTTATTTGTGACCCCAAATGTCCCCTTATTTTTAACAGCAGAATATTCTGATGTGTAGACAGATAATTTCTTAACCTTCAAGCAAGCTTCTCAAAGGTATTACTCATTGAGTTCCTCTAAATGACCCTATCCCCTCATCAATATAAATCTAAAAATCAAGGGGCTTGGGTGTAACCCGAATTTGTGTACAACTTGGAATTGCAATCATTTGGTTAAAATAAGATATAACTCTCTTTGTAAGGAAATTGACACATTGAAGAGAAAAGTAGTCATTTTTTTCCCTTCACATGTGCAAAATAAATTCACAATTCTTTCAGTACAAGGATGACAAATTACTCATTATCAATCATGTGCAAAGCCAATATTGTTTTAAATATTCATATACTTCAGAATACAGGCATCTGCTTTCTCCTTTGTCTGATTCACATCTCATTTGACTAACAGAGAGAAGGAATTCAAACCGACCCAGGCTCCTAGGACATAGTCACTTAGGGAACCCAAAGTGAAATCAGTTCTCCCTGAGAATAATGTGGCACAAAGAAACCATTTCACTGAACCCAAGGTTCACTTAGAGTAATGTGGCACAAAGAGCCCCCACTTCTGTGCACAGAGCTTCAATATTGATTTATGAGGTAGTGGCATATGGTTCAGATTTCAGAGGCTCTGATCATTCAAATGATAATTGCCTAGGTGTGAAAAATAACATTATTGTGTATATTGTGATCAATGGGCATCCACATTTACATGATTTACAACTCTGGAAAACTGACTAGCTGACATACTAAGAGGATGCTTAATGATGTGGCTGATGAAAAAGGTGAAAAATGTCTCAGGAGCTTCATTTCTTTTCAAAGCATACTGAAAGTAGCATACAATACAAATAAAGTATTACTGAGTTTATCTGGTAAAATGTAAAGGTGTTTGAAAATACTGTTAATCTTTGATTAGTTGCCATAAGTGAAAGGGAACAATAAAAGAAATCTTCCAATATAGAAGCTCATTGTAAAAACATTTGTAACATGCTTTACTATGCATTTGGGGGTGAGGGTAGAGGTTTGATGAATTTAGCCTGCTAGCTGTGTTTTGTTTCAAAAAATATTAGAAAAAGTATATATTACCTGATCACCAATCAACTAATTGTGGAGGCAGTTGATCCCAGAGTGTAAGGAGTAACAAAAGAATGCTCGCCAGTGTTTCAGTTTTTCCACACAAAATTGATGATTTTTATCAACACTACCATTTAGTTCTAAACCAGAAAATCCTTAATGATTTAGTTTCCAGTGCTACCAATATGATGTCAATAAACTGAGGGTGAGAGAAAGTCAAGTGACCTCTTTCGCAGACACAAAAATGTGAAACATTTTTTGCTTCTGTGGAGATCATTACCTTGCCAGAACAGTAAATAATGAGGAAGGTGTGTGTACATGTGCATTGGGGGGAGGCAGAGGGGCAGGAGTAGGGGAGGTAGAGCGTGTTGGAAGGGGAGTAGAAGATGAAATGGAATTAGAGAAAAGAAGGATTGCTAGAAGTATACATTCTTCATCTCTTCCATTTCATGCCCACACCTGGCCAGACAAATTTTGGCGGCTACACAATCCAGGGTGGGCCCCTTTGCCTCCTGTGAAAAGGAAAATTATTCTCCTCTTGGGTTCATTCATACATACACACACACACACTCATGGCAGAGGGAGGAGGCAGGGAAAAATCAGACTAGCCATTTTCATTTCCCTTGTATTATTTGAATTAGTTCTTTGTGTCCCAGTAACACATCAAAATAAACAAACTCCCACTGTCTTCTCAGGAGATCCATTCATGGAATGAAACCAAGGATTGCTAAGTGGTATTGACCTTGCCAAACTTTCCTCATGAGAAGCTCCCTACGGTGATGAATTTACAGATCCAGAAACCTCCCCAACTAAAAAAAAAAAAAAAAAATGGATTACCTTTATCTGAACTAAATCTTCTTTGAAAAATGGTGATTTTTTTTCCAGTAGCATAATAGTATTTATAATAATTATAGATTAAAAGTGATATCAGTAAAACAGTAAATCAGTACACCAATTTTGCAATCTGGTTCCCTTCATAAGTGACCACAAATGGGCTTTTTCTTACATTGCTTTAAGTGTTTCTAAGAATTTCCCAAATTAAAGGCTTATGTCCCTTAAACAAACTCTTTTAAAGGTAGAGTCTGATGAACAAACAATTTGCTGTTATAGAACTATAGCTATTGATTTCTTCTCATTCTTGTCCTCGATAAAAAATGGTCAAGCACATCAAAAAGTTTTCTGAAGTCACATTGCTCATAGATGGATAGTGGGTTAGAAATGATCACAAAGGCATTTTTTTTCTCTTTATAACAGAAAGTTGGATGTACTGTAATGGACAGTATTTATGCTGAAGAGAACAAAAGCTCACCAAAACACTTTCATCTACAGGACAAATCCCAGCTCCCAAGTCATAAATGATTAGGATATGCCAGAATACCATGTGCAAGGGTAGTGCGAAATTAGCAATGCTGTTTGGTGCTTCCCTTGCTGCATGGGGAAACTGCCATTCTTTTCTAATGAAGCCTTTCTCTGTCTGAAAGCCTTCAGCCAGAGGTAATAGTCCTTTCTCTAACCGCAGATGTTCAGAAATATGCACCCGCAGAGCTAGCAAAGGGAAGCAGCATGGCAGACTTAAAAGGGAGATGAATATTATAACAGAAACCCATTGGTCCTGCCATCCCTAGTCCAATCCCACATTGACTGATAATGCGTTAAATCAAGCTGTGGCCTCCTGATTACCCTCTAACTTCCTTCTTGCATGTTCAGCTACTCTAGCATCCTCTCAGCTGCTACTTTGATTAACCATTTATTTGATTCTGTCAAGGAAAGAAACTTACAGCTAACACTTGAGAAAAGCATGGCATTGCTGTGATTATCAGTGTTGCTGTTGTTATTGTTGTATACTTTCTGTCACTACTGTAAATTCCCTTAGTGTACCTTGATGTGCACTTTTTTGGAATATCAATTTTGTAGCATTTGGGTAGTAGATACAACACTGAACTTGGCAAGAGGAAGCTTGAGTTCAAATCCCATCTCTTTCACTAACAGGAGGTGATAACTTGGAGCAGGCTGATTAAATTCTCTGAATCTCACTCAGTTTCTTCATATGCAAAAGAAAGGGCGGATTGAACTGGATGCTCTCTAAGGTTTCTCACAGCTCTAAATCTCTGGTCTTACGTGCAGAGCATTTTTTCCATTCCCTACACATTTTACAATCATGTTTCTTAGCTACTTCCAACAACTTACGAACCTACACAGTGTGACAGAGATAAGAAAATGGAGGCAAAGAAAGGCCAGCATCACAAAGAAAGTGAAGGACAGAAGCAGGATTAAAAACCTTAAATTAGGACTATGTTGACTAGACCAGAACAACATATGATCAGCAAATGTCATTTTTAGTGCAGACCACATTGGGATTTATGTTGCAGAGACTTAATATTATCTTCTGTGAAAGGACTGTGAAAAGGAACAAGGTTCACAAAAGGAAAACATCAGAAGCCGTCTCAAGAAATCAACATTATATATGAGCTAGTACAGCCATGAAAGCAGAATAAATCAAAAGTAAAATATTGTCATCCCTCCCCACTAAGCATAGGGTCTTATGGTGATAGTACAATCAAAAATACTCATAAGGTATCCAGAAAAAGAAAAAAGGCCATGCTACCAATCTACATGTCGTTTTCAGCTTGTTTTCAAGCACGATCTGCTCTTTGTTAGCTCCAGACTGATAGGTTTTGGACCCAACCCCAAATCCTTGCTCTCCTTCTACCAAGTTAATCAGCATGGGTGATCTGGGACTTGGAAACAGACCTTTAAAAAAAAATCAGTCTTTATTTCCTTCCCAATCCTGCTGTCACTGCTTCACACCATGAATTTGTAAAAGTCATTTACTTTCTGTGGTGGTTTCTCCATCCACACATCAGGGAAATTAGCACCAGACACCAATTTAGTACATAGGCATAATGTAATATTTATATAGTACTTTGTGCTTCTAGGAGAACCTTATTACATAAATATAAACTATTCTCCTGGTAATATTAAGACGATCTATTGACTGAAAAGAGAATTTTGATTTAAGACAACTAACAAGAAAAGTGTCCCCTTCAGTGAAAGAGGAAAGGTTACTAGGGGAATTACCATAGGGATTTCTAATCTACACTGTTTTCCTATTTCCATTTTGGGTAGAATAGACATAAACATAGTCTATGACCAAATATCCCCACAGAGTCAATGTTCTGGACAGGCAATATTGTATTTGGATAATTATTTGGGGTTTGACCTGTGAAGAAGAAAAGTACTTGATTTGAGGGGGATTTGGGGAAAAACCAGTAGTGCTGTTTCACTTTTTCAGCTAAAAGATCATTCCTTTAAGAAATATGTTCCATGTAAAAGATTTCAAGTGATTCTTTGATGAGGAAAAAGACAAGAATGTTAGAGGCAAGGGAAAGAAGAAAAAAAGAGAAGTAATGATATAGTACTCAATTGCTAACACACCTGAACTTTTAGGGAGAGAAAAAATAACCAATATTCTAAAGAACAAGGACAAAATAGAAAATTATCCTGATGAGAGGACAGATTAGATAAAATCACTCACTGATTTTTATGATACTTTAGCTTTGTAAAGTGGAGTAGGGGTGATTGGGATGGACATTCAGTTGAAACTCAATGGCGTTGATGTGGCCTCTGGGTAGAGAGGCAAAATTACATTAATTCACAAAACAGATTTCCTCTGAGTAGTCCCCCATCCCACCTCCATCTCTGTTTAGGCAACTAGGAAGCACAAGGAATTACGCACTGAGCCTGGAATCAGGAAGATCTGAGTTTAAATCCAGCCCTAGACACTTAATAATTGTATGACTCTAAGCAATTCATTTGACTTCTGTCTACTTTATTTTCCTCAAATGTAAAATGAGGATAACAGCACCTACCTCCCAAGATTATTGTGAAGAACAAATGAGATAGTGCTCAGTATATAGTAAGCATTCAATAAATGTTTAGTCCCTCTTCCCCCTTCTGCCCCATTTAAGTTATACCTTTGCTTGAATTCTTAACCTATAACTTTGCTGCCTCCTCAATCCCCTTGGTCCCTACTACCAGAAAAAAATCTCAATACCTCTTTATAATTTGAGCTTTTTAATAACTTAGGTCAACATGAATCCAACCCTTTCACTAGGAAAACAAATCTATCTGTCTCGCTACGTTTCACTTTTCAAGTCATGTGTATAATCAATCAATCTAGAGTCAGAGATACATGTTGGGTGCAGCCCCCCTGGGCACCCATGAAATAAAGATGGTGGAGACAGGTGACATCTATAGCCATCTCCAAGATGAGCTGTTTTCTTTTATCCTCATGACATCAGAGAGCAGCCGTTCTGTCCCCTGACACAGATCATTGGGGGAAATCTGTCCTCAAAGTCTACCTAATATACAGTGCTGAACTGACTAACAGAGACCCAGAGTCTTGTCATGTTTCTCTTACCCTTTGAGTAAATGGCACAAAGTGTAGCTGAGTCAGCTGCACTGTATACTCTTATCTCAGATTCAACCTTTTTTATTTAAAAATGTGAAATCAAAGAGACTGAATTTGAATACTCATGGTTGATGGCTGAATAAAACAGCTTAAATGGAGCAAGTTAAGTGAAACTAGATTATATAGACTCACGTAAGATTGACAGGGAGAAAATTTGGAGCCAACATGCACTTCAACATGATGAAAATCAAAGGATTTTACTTCTCTGGAGGAAATGATGGTAGTGAAAGCAAGTCCCACTGTGGCACATTGAGAGCAGACAGAAGATAACTTGATGTGGAAGTCTGGAAGCAAGGTTTGAAGATGATTACAGACTCACACACAGACACTGTGGGATAGCAGGGACTGCTTTACACTTTAATTGAAACGGACATGGCTGGCATATGTCTTCCTTCCTTCATTTCTTCCTTCTTTCTTTCCTTCTCTTTTTCTTTTCCTTTTTCTTTCTTCCTCTCTTTCTCTTTTCTTTCTCTTTTCTTTCTTTTTCTCTTCCTTCTTCCCTTCCTGGCTTCTTTTTTCTTCCTTTCTCTCTTTCTTCGTTTCTTTTGCTTCTTTCTTTCATTTTCTTCTTCTCTTCCTTTCCCTCAAAGGGAATTGTATTTATTGCTTTTCCAAATGAGAAATAAATTTTATTTCCATTTTCCTAGGATGGAGAATGATCTAAGAACTTCCCAAAACCTGACTTTTTGTATCCAAAAAAGTATGACTTCAGTAATAGTATTAGTAACCCACATCGATGTAACTTTTTAAAGTTTGCCAAGCACTTATACATACACACATACACACACACATACACATATACACACACATATCTGTGTGTGTTCCAAACACCATAACAATGGACTTTGGGATGTGGGTTACATGATGAGCCGCACAGGGATGGGGAGTGGGATTATGCCTCCCATATGTTGGTTGAATAAGTTTGTATATTTGTGATTATACCTTTCAAAGAAAATATGTCTTTTTAAGAGCTTATCTGGCAATGACTAAATGGAACACACACACACACACACACACACACACACACACATACACACATACATACATATTTGAGAGAGCATTATCAATAGGGTCCAGAACCTTTTGCAGAGAGCCTAGACACCCTCCAATCAAATCCCTTAAAATTATGGAGAACCCTGGGGGAGCTTCAGTTGTCTCAATCTTCATAACCCCATTTGGCATTTTCTTGGCAAAAATAGTAGAGTGATTTGCCATTTCCTTCTCCATTTCATTTTACAAATAAGGAAACTGGGAATAACAGAGTTAAGTGATTTGCCCAGGATCACATTTAGTAAGTATATGAGGCTGCACTTGAACTCCAGTCTTCTTGACTCCAGGCCTAACTCTATCCACTGTGCCACCTAGCTGACTTGGTCTTTAGGTAATAGGTGCAAGAGTAGCTAGTTATAGGGACTTACCTGGGATAAATTTAACCCTTTACTTTTGCAGGGACCCCTGGAGAGAGTCTTTACCTGAGATTTTTTATTCTAAATATGTTAGATTGCAAGATTCTAGAGAAATTGGCAATTTTTTTAGGCTGTTAAAGAAAATTTGATTTTTTCCCAGTGAGTATTCCCTCACAAGTCAATTCCATTGATGTAATTTTGCAACCTTTCCATTTGTTGATTGCTTAACTGTTAAGTACTGATTTTTTTGTATTATTGAATTATGTGTAAGTTTTGAAATACTGATATTTGACAGTGTTCTGTATTACTGAATACTGATTAAGTACTGATATTAAGTTTAATGCATCTAATCTGGGAACATTAGATTGTTATTGTGAGAAATGTCCATCTTGTTCTTTTGTTCTTATTTCTTTAAGCAAATCTAGACCCTTTGTCTTTTATGAAAACAAAATGTCCTACAATTTCTTGGGGTGAGAATGTCTATGCCTAAAATCCCCAATCCTTTACCACCTCTCTAACTGAACCTACTTGTCCTGTTGTCCTAAGACTGAATTTACAATTCCATTTGGGTCACTTTGGTAAGCGCAAGAATCTATGAGGAAATCTTGGATACCTTTTGGGATAAGGGATCCAGAGGAAATTGCCTGAATTTCTTATGCAATGAGGACCCCTAGAGATTTTGGGGTGTCCTATATAGAAAGAGACACTTATTGTGAAGCCCCCAGTTGGATGGTTTTATGTACTGAGGAAATCACTAGAAGATTCCACCCAGAAGAGTTTTCTCATTTGAGAAAGGGTGATATGTGTTGACGCTGTGCCCCAAATCCCTGTAGAGACATTGGCCAGTGTGGACCAAATTTCTGTTCCAGATGGAAGCAAGATTTCTTTCTCTTTCTTTGCTTTGTGTATTCAGAATGGCCCTGTAGCCAAGGATAAGCAAACAGAAGTACTTGGCAAACTATGTGAAAAGTTCCTTGTTTTCTGAATATATACTACTTTGAATTTGGGGATAATTGTGATTTTCATCTGTACATGGAGGATTGCATATGATCATGAGACATTAGCTGAATTAAGAATTTACTATATGGCACTGGGGAAGCAAGTGATTAGAAATTGTTGTGCTTCCCAGAGACCACAAAAAACTGTTCTGAATTTGGAACAAGGACTGATGTTAAAATTAAAAAATATACATATGCACCCCTGCCCATTAGGTGGGGATAGTAAGTTCAAAAAGAGAAAAATGTGTAACAAGGTCTTAGTCTGGAGCATGCCCAGATCACCATGGTAAGTAAGTAAGAGATTCTTTTGGAGCAGGCCTAGATTGCCTAACAGGAAACCTTTCTTTGTTCCCTCCCATATAGGCGGGGATAGCCTTGTTTGATTGACTGCCTTGTCTTTAAAACTGACCAGACTCAGGCAGTTGACACTTTCTGGTTCTTCTCTACTCTCAACTGCCCAGATGGTGATCATGATCACAGTTCATTCATAATGAAGGCCTCTCTTCCCTGTGCTTTCTGTCTCTCTATCTCTCTCTGTCTCTCTATCTCTCTCTGTCTCTGTCTCTCTGTTTCTGTCTCTGTCTCTCTCTGTCTCTATCTCTGTCTCTGTCTCTCTGTCTCTGTCTCTGTCTCTCTCCCTCTCTCTCTCTTCTTCTCTTTCTTCTGCCGCTCAGGTGATTCCCACTGGACTGGGAGTTTGAGCCACGGCAAAGTTGGATCCAGCATTCCAGGCAGGATGTTTGGCAGAGGAGCCCTGAGAAATCAGGGTGCTGAGTCTCAAACCCAAAACAGGTTTATAACCTGGAACTAGAAATGGGCTCTATAGGAACTGAGCTAAGGTCTAAAACTAAACGTCCCCCTCCCTGTCCAGATGATGAGGTGATGGGGCATGATTATGCTTCCCACATATTGGGGGCCTTTGTTTGTATATCTGTGATAACTTCAGAAGTAAATATTTCTTGTAAAAGTGAATCTGACTCAGTGGCTAAATGAAACTAGGGGTCAGGAAATTTGCCCTACACTTGGAAGAATATCACCAGTATAGGATATACCCATTTGCAGAGAGCCTTGATATCCCCAATTGCTTTAAGGGCACTGGAGTGAGGGGTGAAATCTAACATAGCCCGACTTCCAGGAAGGGAGGGTCTCAGTAGTCATGTCATATATATGTGTGTGTGTGTGTGTGTATAAATATATATGTGTGTGTATGTACATATATACACATACATACATACACTCTGTCATTCTATCCTCAAAACAAGCCCTGGGAGTAAAGTGCAATTATTATCCTTATTTTAATGATAAGAAACTGAGGCAGACAGTCTTGCCCAATATAGTAAGTATCTGAAGAAGGATTTGAAATCAGAGCTTCTTGACTCCAAGTTCAACACTGTCCTCTACAAGAAGCCATTACCAGTCATTTTGACCTATGTCTGGCCACTGAACTCCAGTGATAATGTAGGAGAGAGTGGGGCTGATGACTTTGCACAAGCTCTGCCTTCCTTAAATCCAATTCACTTGCAAATCAAGACATCACCCTCCTGATGTCATTGCTCTGCTCTGAGAATAAGGGTAGAACAACAATCTATACTACAACCTAAGAGATCTCTTGAGAGCTTAAATAAATGGTTTTTCTATAAGTGAATAGCACTACTTATCTAACCCCTTTCTAACAAGAAAATCTGAGAACTATCTTCATAGGCCTCGAGCCCTGGGAAGCAGATTTCAAAATATTCTTTATCCATAAAATCTTTGAAATCAACAGGTTTATGAATAAATGTAGAAGGTGTGAGGTAGTGATTGGAGTTGTCCTGACATATATGGGAGCAGAGTTTTCAATTAACAAGTGCAACTTGAAACCAAAGAACAAGTTTATACAGTTTTTTTCAACTATATGTGAGCTTTTCCTACATATACTGTATGTATTTTTCCAGGATGCTGCTGCTCAAGATTGGGAACTACATTTAAGAGTATGAGGGAAGAAACCAAGATGATGAGAAGAAACCAGGTGACATTTCTTTTTATTATGGAATGGAAAGGGACTTCTACTCAACTTTTCCTTTGATGATACATTGTGGTGTTAAACTGACTCTATGCTAAAAGACCAGACTGGAACAAGTCCTGTCAAGCAGAAAAGACTTTGTGTAAGTGTTTTTTCTCTTGTGACTACTCCTCCCTGACTCTTACTTTCCTCACATATCTCTCTCTTCTTCAGCAGTTCCTGTTTTCCTCCCTTTTGAACTTAATGTATCTCTACACCAAACATTTAATATTTGCGGTTAACCCTTTATCTAGTTCATCTGAATGAGGTTCATACATGACCATCTTTCCCTAACTCTCCTCCATGCTTCTCATGCACCCTAATAATTAGAAATAGCAAATTCTTCCCATGTCTTCCTCATTTGATGCTTAGTGTATCACTTTCCCGGTCCCTTTTCTTTCCCTTAAAACCAACAAGATGAAACTAAGTCATCTTCAAGTCCTATGTCTGTCTTTCTTCATTCTCTCTATGAGTCTAGAAACACTTGCACAATTCCTGGTACTTAGTGGACACTTAATAAATGCTTGTGAATGAATGAATACCCAGTCCTGAGTTTGTGGATGTCATAGACTGTACTGTGTTTATGATGTTTCCTTACATGATGAATGTATGTTTGACTACTATAGCTAACTCTATTGTATGTTCCATGTAATATATTGCATGGGATTTTTATTCGTGATCTTAAATATGCAAGAGAATCATATTTGCTTCATGTATTCCCAATGCAAATGTCATATAACCCAATGATAGGTATTATATGTATATGACAGTATGGTTAGTGATAACCTTACTATCATCATTTTCAACTAGTAATATACAAGTTCTGCTTTCTGTGCTGTATGTTCATAGTTATTTTGAAAAGCCCTATGTAATTTTCAAGGAACATAAATCTTTCATTGGGAGAAGATGTAAGATGAATCAAAGCTTGGGAAAGCTGTTCTAAGACACTAAAGTCAGAAATTTAGAACATGCATGATGCCTCAACATAGACACCTGGAATACCTGGGTTGTTTTTTTTTTCCTGCCCTTTCTCAATAACTTTTTTTTCATGAAAGATCAGAAGATCTCAAGGCTGAGAAAAACTGTGGAATCTGAAACCTAACTCTTGTAGGACTTATTTGATAAAGTCTCTCTGAAGTGGGTTAGGAGGCACAGGATCCTTAAAATAGAAATTATGTATGAGATCCTTAAAATAGAAATTATGTATGAGTTCCAACGGCTTGCTAAACCTAAGTCCTTTACACAGACTACAAATCTAAGTTATTTATACAGACTCAGGAGCTCTTGCCTCTAGTAAGAAGGAGAATGAGGCTCACATAGATCAATTGATAAAAAATACAAACCTACTTAGTTGATTGTTTTGGATTCCAAAAGAGTTTATCTCACTTAGGCAAGCACTCTCTCTGAGAATGGGAAAAAAAGCTGTTTTGGAGAGGAGACATCATTCAAGTCGTTCTTGTTCTGGAGGCCAGCTCTCTGTTCCTCTTTTCAGTTGTCACAGTTTCTTGAATTGGCTTCCAGTTCTCCTGTGACCTTCTGACTAGTTTATATTAGCAGCACCACAGCTGTTCTGACTTTGTGGCATTGTTGTGGGATAAAGACGGTTCTTTGTTAGGCAGGGCAGAGTGCTCAAAGGTTTATTAGTCACCTGGCTAATTCTTTGTAATACTCTTTCTTTGGGGAAGCCAGAAAATTGCATTTTTATATAATAACCAAAAGGTGGAGGGGAAAGCATTACTTGTAAGGCCAGTGAATGGCAGAATGTCTTTTGGAGTACAGGCTTTCCTAAGTGCCAAAATTGGGACATCCTGTGGTTTCAGAAGGCAGGGATAAAGAACAGGCAGTTGTCGAAGCGAGGTCAGGCATTTAGGGATCAATGGTAGTTTAATAAAAATGTAAGCTTGATTCTATGGGGTAGCTGTAATTCTGTTTTCCCCCTTTGTTTTTGGAGTATGCCTTATGTGTTTTTCCCCTTGGGTATGTTATTTGGGTCTGGGTCATTTTTTTACTGGCCATAAAGTGTGTGCTTGGTACTCATATAGTTATGCCAGGACTGAGACCAAGGAGTAGAATATCTTGGGTATTACTCATTCTTCCCAGGTCTTGAGCCCTAAGAGGCCAACTAGGCTGAGTGGCATTCATGATCTAAAGCACATGCTTAGTTAGCCCTTAATTAAGGAGACCTGAGATGGAAGAGTGGGGATAGTCTAAATATACTAAGGCACACTTCTTGGCAAATCCTATATAAACCAGTGTTGAGTAGGGAGTGTAGATCTTTATAACTGACATATTTCCCATTCTTCTGATGGCTGTTATAGCTTTGGGTGTTTTCTCTTTTAAGTTGCACCTGTTTGTTTTTGTGCCTGTGTGTATGTGTATATGTGTCTGTATACACACACACATACACACACACATACACACACACAACTTAGCAAGGAGATAGATACACATATATCTGTCTACAGACCCTGAGCTTGAAAACAATATGGCCTGGCCTTAAACAGGGTCCCACATGGGAAAGGTAGGTGATTCATGTTTTACATACTTAAAGCTACATCAGCATTCCATACACTGGATTGGAATTTTGAATTCTTTGTAGTATTTCCAAAGTAACTAGGGATGCTCCATGGAAACAAGGGAATGAGGGAAATGCATCTTATACAGTATGATAGCCCTATGAGCACTCCTAAGGTGCTGATGTAATTCATAGTTGTCTGCTTTGTAGTGAGAGCTGGGCACAGGCAGGGAGGATTGTGAGACATCAAAAGATGTCAGAAGAATGCAAGGACTTTTCAAGATGAAAGCATGATGATTAGAACCCAGCCTTTACCTTCCAGTCACTTACCTATTCTACTACGATTTTAATATTTGAGGACTGGCTTCCTTTGCAGCATTAGCCAGATAGAGGTGTGGACGATGCGTTGAACAAGAACACCTACAACTGTCTGAGACTGACACACCCCTTTCTCTTAGAGAGCCAAGATGACAGGTAGATCTGCGACCTTTACCTAGTTGCTTCCATCATGTATGCCCACATTTCATTAGGACTCCCATCAAGGATGGAAGGGTAACTGGTAAAAGAAGCTCCATTCTCACTGCACAAATTCATTATCTGCTTTCTAATCATTGTCCTTCCACGCACACCTCCTGACCATAATTATCAACCCTTCAGCTTCTCTTCAGAAAAAGCCTGGGTGCCCTTGAAGTATATTCCTAGAAGTCTCATTTATCAATAAGCTCTGTTCCCAATAGATTACAATTAGAAAGACCAAGAAATTTTAAATGAGGTGATTAAAAAAAAAAGACTGGGTTTTCACCAAGACATGACATTGAGAAAGCTAATTCTGAAATGCGTTAGAATATGATAACTAAAACTGCTCCTTTAACAGCACATTCATCCTGTCAGCAAAGTAGCATATAAAGTAATATCATGCTAGAGTTTTGGTTTGGGATTGTATGAATGTTCCCTTTTCCTAGCACAGCTCCATATTTTGTCTTCATAACTTGCTGTGGCCAAAAAAAATCATCACCTTCTAGCCAACTTTCTGGTAATGAGGGTCTCTAAAATAAAGGTAGGCTAATCCTAGAACAACAGACACACATACCATAATTGGGCCTGTCCATGAAGGCTCTCCAGCTTAGCAAAGCCAGCTGGAGCCTGAGTTCTTGTTATATAGCTTTTGAAAATGTAGAGTTCCCAAGAGATCCCCTTGAGGCTTCGTGGCAGGTTTGGTAGCATATGTTCAATAGCATGCTTGCTTTAGATGAAAATCATCCATATGTTTGTAGAATTCACACCGAATAGACTGTAGAAAATAGCAGACTCTTGGTGATTGTAATTGGCTATTTCTGATCTTTTCACTCTATTTTGCTCAATATTATCTATACTCAAGATATATAAACAATAGAGTCCAAATGAAACATTTGCTTCAAAAACTTAGGCAATGACTCCAGTAATGTAAAGTTAGCCCCTCCCTTTAGTCCATGAATTTCTATGACCAAATTATCCCATCTCAAAAGAAAAAATATGTTGAAAACTAAAAATAAAGAATAAATTGGGGAAAAAAAGAAAAAATAAACTTCTTCTGACCAGAATGAGACCCTTAATTTGACAATGTGTCTCTATAAAATCAACTAAACTTATCCTAAGATAATATTCAATAAATATTTAAGTGTCTACTATGCATCAAAGAAAAGCAAAGACAATCCTCGTTCCCTAGATAGAAGCTTAGAATCTATGTGGACAAAAACATCAAAACAACTATGTATGACTAAACTATATAACTTCAATAAATTGGAAATATTCAACAAAAAAGAAACAACAGAACTAAAGGCATTCAAGAAAGGCTTCTAATAGAAGGTGGGATTTTAGCTGGGACTTGAAAGAAGCCAGTGAGGTCAGGAGGCAGAGATGAGGAGGGAAAGCATTCTATGCATGGGGGAGAGATACTCCACTACTGAGCCTTATTCAGAAGCTTTCCAATTTGGTAAGACCTGTTGATGGGAATCGAACTTGGACCCCTAAAAGCCCCAGACATTTTCCCACACAACCCAGCTCCTGAACCCAGATCTCTGGCTTTTGCCTGAGACATCACCTATCCCAGTAATCCTTTCAACTGTCCTTTCATTGTGCACCCATGCTCAACCCTTCATTCTCTGTTACTCCAGACCTAGTCCAAACTTCATTGCTGATTACCAGACCACCCCAGGCTTTTTCTCACCCCTAATCCTATCTAGATCCCTTCTGTTACCTCCAGTCACCCAGATTATTGGCCCCTCTTAGATCACATCCCACAGTCCTTCTGTATAAAAGGTCCATCTGGCCCCCATTAAATTGCAGATTCCTCAAAAATCTGGCCTGCTTATCATGGCATCACAAGTGTGTGGATTATTAAAATCTTGCCCACCCCAGTGTTTCAATGAAGCTCATCTCTGACTGAAAGAAGGCTTGAGTCAAATTTTTTCGAGGCCTTTGAATTTTGGGGTTCCCGGCTCCCCTAAACCACAGTAAGGCCACAATGAAAGGACAGTTGAAAGGATTACCGGGATGGGTGATGCCTCAGATGAATGCCAGAGATCTGGGTTCAGGGGCTGAGTTGCATAGAAAACTTTCAGGGACTTTTAGGGGTCCAGGTTCCATCCCCTTCACTGTTTGCCTTTGAGAACCCTTTGAAAACTCAGGTATACCTCTCCACTCAAATAAGGCATTAGAGTAACACTATGGTAGAAGGAAACTCAGCCCACTTAAAAGGAATCATATCTCTTTTAAGCATCACCTCAGGGTCATAATAATAAAGATAATAATAAATAATATTCCATTCAAGAGCCACCCTATCTCAAATATAAATATCCATCCTCATGTCCCTGAAACACAAATCTTTGTTCACTTTGAGCAATTTAGGATTGGTATTGCTCCATTTATTGCCTATTATTCTCTGCATTTTTTATGTAGTTTATATTCCTGCAGCCACAAACACTTTGGATTACTTTTCTACCGTACAACCTTTCAGAAAGTATTTAATATATGCAATAACAGACAATATCTGGAATCATTCAATCTGTAGGAGGAACAACAACATGAATGATTCAAATTAGGACAACATTAATAATATTATAGGCTATAATTAAACCAATGTTATACAAACAAAAAGTCTTACCTAGTCCTTGGATGAAGATGGTGAATTTAAAATTCACTTTAAAGGTTTCATTTTGTTCTGAACAAATAATTTTGAAAGGCTTAGCAAGGAACTGAAAGTGTCATAGAGATTTAGATGACAAATGAGAATGAGTAACTTCATCTCTACAGATTGATGGAAATGAGACTTTCATATAGTATTTCATTTACTTTTCCTGTTTTACTGATATAGCCGATTCTGGCACAACAGAGACATGCAAGAATTACACAACATATACATCTGAAAACAATTAAGCAAAGCTGGCGAAAAGAGTGAGCATAACTGAGAGTACATGTCATTTTAATTTTTGTCAATCACCTTTTCTTAAAAGAAGTACTTGTTTTAAGTTCAATGCTGTCTCCTGTATATAGTCTCTCTGATTTTATTGATCTTTAATGTTGTCTTGATTTGCATTATTGAAATTATTATATTTGCATACATACATATGGATATATGTTTTTGTGTATGTATGTATATATATGTTGCCCTTTGGGCTACAGTTTATTCATTTGATATCATAGAATCTTAGAATTTCAAAAGTGGAGGGGATCTCAGAATCTATGAATGAATGAATGAAATGAACGATTGAATAAATGAATAAGTAAATTAATGAATGAATGCATAAATAAATAGGACATTTATTAAGTACAAAGCAGGGGCAACTAGATCACTGGGTCTAGAGTCAGAAAGACCTGTGTGCAAATCTGGACAGTTAGCTAGGTGATCCTGGGTAAGTCACTTAACCCTGTTAAATGACTCTCAACCCTCAATTTCCTCATCTATAAAATGAGCTGGACAAGGAAATGGCAAACCTCTCCAGTATCTCTGCCAAGAAAACTTTAAGTGGGGTCATGAAGAGCTGTACATGTCTAAAAAATGACTGAAAAAGAACAAAAATGTTAAAACAAGACATTCCCTCCCCTCCACAAGCTCAGATTCTAATGGGGAAGACAATGTACATCAAAGTTTTCAGCCACAAGTCCAAAGGCCATGGTAATTCTAGTTGTTAAGAAGTATTTCCTTACTCTCATTTACTCATGTGGATCTGTGATTTGATGAACCTGGATATTCCCTCCAACAATGCAGATCATCTCCTCAAAGTCTGCCAGTGGGGAGCTAGCCAAAGGATTCACGGCTTTGATAACTTTGTCTTGTTGCTGTGAACATACCAGTAGAGCACAGAGGCTGTCCATTGCTTATTCTTCTTTCATGCCATGTCTCCATCAACCTTCTTTTTCAATCATATATTTCTTTGATCATATCCTTTAAGCCAATTTCCCTTCATAGATTCTTTTTTTTGTAGTGTGTTATATATAGTCTGCTTAAATCTACAATTCTTCATTCTCGTCTGTGTGATACTTTTTTTTTATGTAGACTGTGGTGTTTCATGATTGACAACCATGCAACAACATTGGAAAAACAGTGCTTATGACTTGAGGGTATTGTAGTGCAATACCCTAGCCCTGGCCCAGAGTGTGCTGAAGCGACATCAAACCTCCTTGGAAACTTGATTGTTAAATTTTCAGTATGAACACCTCAGAAATTGAAGTAGAAATCTGGGCTTAGTTTATTGTTTTTTGTTTTGTTTTTATTGTAAGGACTTAAGAAAGTATTTATAATGTACATTAAACATGAAAATATATCTTGTACATCCCCTGATCCCTTCCCTCCCAAGAGGCCAGTTGTTAAATATATACCAGCATACACCTGAACCTGACTCCACAGAAGTTAGACTACTTTTTTTTTCCTTAAAAGGTATGAAACCATCCTCAAGAATTGATTGGCTCAGAGATCTAAAGGCTCAGACTATTGTTGACTTTACTTCCTGGTCACTCAATATGAAAAGCTATATGGAGCTCCAAGCCCTTTCTCTGGTGCTTTGCTGGTGAATCACAATGAGTAGGTCAGGTGAGGGAGCTCTACTCATTTAAATAAAGGTGAGGTATTCTTTTCAAATATCCTTCTCTCCCTATGACTATAGCAAGAGATTATAAGTAAATCTTTCCTTAACTGTTGAATGACTTTTGAGTTTCTCTCTGGTTTGTGTAAGTAAAGAGAATCCTGTTATTCCTTTCGAGATACTAGTTCCCAGGATCCATGGCCATAACAATCTCTAGTTCACAGGCTCATGATTTATGAGTAGACCTAGTGCAGCTAGGTAGTAAGATATGGGATGACATAATGTGATATTTACTAGCACCAAATGACGATAATGCTAAAATTAACCTGTGAGCTTACTGTTGGCAAGTTGCCTTCTTTGTCTTTTTCCCTAGAAATCAAGTGGGCAGTATGCGAGCTCCAAACCCACAGCCCATATATTTAATGTAAGAAGAGTTCCCCAGAAGTTCTGGATCACTGCGGGGGTGCAGAAACATAGTGGAAGAGATTTCTGTTCCAGAGAGCCCTGGAGAGCCGTCCCCAGGGTCCATCGCGCCCCGGAAAGCGGACCCCACCCCAGCGCTGCCCTGGTCACGACCCCAGAGAAGCTGACCCAAGCAGGCTTCAGGGACGTAATCTCCAGCGGCCTGGAAGGTCCCTCTGCCCACAGACTCTACAGGTCAGTGAGAGACACGCCTGGGCTCACCGAGAGGGGGGCAGGGTGTCTCCGTGGCTCGGGCCCCCTCGGGAGGAAGTGGCGGAGGCAGAGGCGGGGGGGGGGGGGGGGTTGGCAGCGGAGGCAGCAGCCGCACGACCCGCACACCCGGGACTCCCCCAGCAGTAGGCAGGATCTTCATTACTGAAAGTCTCTGCATAAACCACCTGAAGGAGCTGAGCCTGGGAGACAGCCCTGCCCCACCTGCTCCATTTATGAAGGTCTCTGCATAAAGCCCCTGAGGGAACTGAGCCTGGGAGGCGGCCCTGCCCCCACCCCAGCACCAGAACTAAAGCTCCCATTGAAGAGCAGCCCCGCCTGCCGCGGAAAGCCCATTTGAATCTCAGACCCCAAGCACTAGCTGGGCAGATCTAGGCGGGGGTGGACAGGAATCTCAGAAGTCAAGTAACTGGCTGGGAAAATGCCTAGAAAAGGGAAGAAAAATAAGACTATAGAGAGTTTTTTTGAACAGATGCAAATGATCCCGACTTTGGGATCTGATGACGAGGACATATTCTTGCCATCAGGGAAAGATGTGGAGGGCGGGGCCTCGGTACCTCAGACATCCCAGGGGGATGTCGAGTGGGCTCAGGCCTTGGAAGAGCTTTGAAAAGCAAGTTAGGCAGGTGGAGGAAAAACTGGGAAGAGAAATGAGAGAGATGCAAGAAAAGTATGAAAAACGGGTCAATACCTTGGTAAAGGAGACCCAAAAAAATGCTGAAGAAAATCACTCCTTGAAAAATAGGCTCACTCAATTGGCAAAAGAGGCTCAAAAAGCCAATGAGGAGAAGAATGCTTTCAAAAGCAGAATGAGCCAAATGGAAAAAGAGGCTCAAAAGCTCACTGAATTTAATAGCTCTCTCAAAATTAGAATGGAACAGATGGAGTCTAATGACTTTACGAGAAACCAAGAAATCACCAAACAAAACCAAAAGAATAAAAAAATGGAAGAGAATGTGAAATATCTCATGGGAAAAACAACTGACCTGGAAAATAGATCCAGGAGAGACAATTTAAAAATTATGGGACTACCTGAAAGTCATGATCAAAAAAAGAGCCTAGATATCATCTTCCATAAAATTATCAAGGAAAACTGCCCTGACATTCTACAACCAGAGGGCAAAATAAGCATTGAAAGAATCCATCGATCACCACCTGAAAGAGATCCAAAAAGAGAAACTCCTAGGAACATTGTGGCCAAATTCCAGAACTCCCAGGTCAAGCAGAGAATCTTGTAAGCAGCTAGAAAGAAACAATTCCAGCATTGTGGAAATAAAATCAGGATAACTCAAGATCTAGCAGCTTCTACATTAAGGGACCGAAGGGCGTGGAACAGGATATTCCAGAAGTCAAAGGAACTAGGACTCAAACCAAGAATCACCTACCCAGCAAAAGTGAGTATAATGCTTCAGGGGAAAATATGGTCTTTCAATGAAACAGAGGACTTTCAAGCATTCTTGATGAAAAGACCAGAGCTGAAAAGAAAATTTGACTTTCAAACACAAGAATGAGAAGAAGCATGAAAAAGTAAACAGCAAAGAGAAGTCTTAAGGGACTTACCATAAGTGAACTATTTACATTCCTACATGAAAAGACAATATTTGTAACTCTTTAAACTTTTCAGTATCTGGGTAGTTGGTGGGACCACACACACACATACACGCATGCACGCACACACACATACACACACGCACACACATACAGAGACAGAGAGCACAGAGTGAATTGAATAGGATGGGACCATATCTTAAAAGAAATTAAGGTAAATGGTGAGAGAGAAATGTAGTGGGAGGAAAGAGGGTGAAATGGAATGGGGTAATTATATGTCATTTAAGAGGCAAGTAAGAGACTTTTTAGTGGAGGGAAAAAGAGGAGAGCTGAGAAAAAAAAAACCAAGAAGTTTTCTCTCATCACATTTGACTAAAGGAAGGAATAAAATGCACACTCATTTTGGTATGAAAACCTATCTTACAGTATAAGAAAGTGGGGGAGAAGGAGATAAGCAGGGGCGGGTATGATGGAAGGGAGGGCAAAGGGAGGAGGGAGCAATTTGAAGTCAACACTCGGGGAGGGACAGGATCAAAAGACAGAAGAGAAACAATGAGGGGCAGGATAGGATGGAGGGTAATTCAGTTAGTCTTACACAATACGACTATCAGGGAAGTCATTTGCAAAACTACACAGAAATGGCCTATACTGAATTGCCTGCCTTCCCAAAGGGAATGGGTGGGGAGGGAAGGATGGGGAGAATTTGGAACTCAAAGTTTTAGGAACAACTGTTTAGTATTGTTGTTGCTACTAGGAAAGAAGACATACAGTTAATGAGGAATAGAAAGTCATCTGGCCCTACAGGACAAAAGAGAAGATGGGGACAAGAGAAGGGAGGGATGACAGAAGAGAGGACAGATTAGAGATAGGGAAAATTAGATTGCTTGGTGTATTAGGGTGGGGGGAGGGGATAAAAGGGGAGAAAATTTGGAACCCAAAATTTTGTGAAAATGAATGTAAAAAGTTAAATAAATAAATAAATATTTAAAAAAATAATTTAAAAAAATAAATAAAAATAAAATATATATATAAAAAAAGAAAGAAATCAAGTGGGCACTGGGATTTGGGTAGTACACAGAGGAATGCATGTAACCTGCCTCAGGCAGCCCCCATTGAGCCTTAGGGGACCAGTAGGAATTGTAGATCCTACTATATTTTTGTCCTCCCCTGCTAGAAGATTAAGGAAGCTATCGTGGTTGGTGCTCCCTTTATTAGCAACCCCTTTGAAAAGACTAGACTGGAATAAAGTAAGCTTATTTAACCCTTTTTTGTGCCTCCGTTCATGTCTTCCTGTCCACTGAGATGGAGTCAATCTGTCAGAACAACTGCTACCAGCCCTCATGTGTTTACCTGACACTTAGTATAGTCAGTGTTACCTGTGTGTTTACCTGTGAAACGCACTTTCAAACCTAAACTATCAGGTGACTGGCCTGATTCAGGTCCATGTCAGAACAATTGGTGCAATCATACAGGATTGAAGCCTAATGAGTCAGAATGGAATCCAGACAGCAATGTACAGGCAGCAGCCCAGCTGAACTCTCCCAACACTCCCCCGCAAACGACTTTTTAAAAAACCAATCAAATAGGAGTCTAGAGTGGCAGAACCCACAAAATGTTGGGGTGAGACTTTTTTCCAGCTCAGAACAACTTCAGAGGTCTGCAAGAGAGAACTGTGACACTGTAACCAGGGCCAACCTAAAGTACAGGCAGGGTGGCAACACCAGCATTAAGCTTTGGAGGTGCCTGGGATACTGCAGCAGCTACTGCTGGAGCAACCAGATATTGTAAGATGGTAAAGAGGTGAGGAAACTGGTCAGAAAGAAATTATAGGGGACCCTGAGCTGTCACTGGGCACAGGACCCTTTTGCATCGCTCATACACAGTTCTGAGTCACAATTCCAGGACACAGAGGAGAACCACCACTTGCAGATGCAGGGGAACGTGGGGGTGGGGGGGTCACCCTGGTCATAGTTGCATGGTCAAGAAAAGCATTAGCACTTGAACCCACGGAAGAGTAAGAGTCCTTCCTGCTAATGTAAAGACTAGAGCAATTGAACTAAACAGAACTTTGTTCTAGATAGTCAGAGTATACTCATTTTATGGTTCTTGCTTAGTAGGCACAAAGGAAAGGAATCAGAATTGTATTTAGGAACATGAAGAAAATATAATGGTTTTCAAAACAAAGGTCAATCAAATAAAATAGTTCCACTAAAGACTTATGGTGTATTTAGTTAATTAGACATTTAAAGTTGCTACTATGGGAAAAAATCACCAAACAAAAATAAATCTCTTTCAAATTGTGGGAAACTTTTGAACTTCTAAGATCAGGATTTTACAGTGAGACACTTAGTAGGGACAGAAAACTGTGTCATGAATTCAATAAAGTTCAAAATAGCAATAATAATAGTAGTTAGCATTTGTGTAATGCCTACTATATGAACATTTCACAAATATTTCTTTTGATTTTCACTATATCTCTCAAATGTATTACATTTGCCACAGCAAACACAGGTTAAGTGACTGACTTGTCCCTAAGGTCATACAGCTAGTAAATGTATGAGGTCAGATTTGAACTCAGGTTTTACTGGCTCCAGTTCCAGTGCCCTACCCACTGTGCCATCCAGCTGCCTCTTGTACCCTCAAAGATCTATCTATGAATGAGGGAACTTCAAAGGGAGAATTTCTGGAGTACAACAATTTCATTATCAGCATAGAACCTTTTGATAACACTGACACTAGCTGAAAGATTAATCCCACCTATACAGGTGAATTATATATCAGATTTTTCCTGTAGGAGAAAGTCCTATCCCAGGGATAGGAGTTGACCTTCTGTCTTCCAGTGTATCCAAGCACAAACCATTTTTAAAATGAACAAAGTGTTACAAGAAGCTCATAATATTAATGGCTACTGTAATTTTACTTTTAGTAGAAAGTTATATTTTCCCTTTTCAAGCAAGTTTGCTACATTATTGTCTCATGTTAACTCTTGGTGTCAAATATGAGGATACAACTATAATTTCATAATGTAATTAATGTAATTTTGTAAGAAAAGAAATTGCAACCCAGATGGCAGAAACTTGCTTGACTGCCAAGTGTTCAGGTTTTACAAATATATTCCTGGAGTCAAATGGAACTTTGTGGGGCACAATTTCACCTCTGTGAAATGAGTGGGTGAAACTAGATGATTCCTAAATTTCCCTCTGTTACTGTAATTTTATGCTTAACAAAATAACAAAGCTTATGGTGTTTTATAAATGATATGGTAGAAAGCATAAAGTAAGGAATCAGAAGTTATAGTGAGCTCTGAATTAGACACTAACTACATGATTGGGAATAAATCATTATTTTCTGAATCTCAGTTTCCTCACCTCTAAGATGGGAATAATACTAATTGCTCTACCTGCTTTAGAGGACTTGTGAGGATTAAGCTAATGCATTTGTAAACCATAAAGTTTGCTATAGTAATGTAAACCATTATTATCAAATTTTGCACCTCATTTGTCACAAAGGTTAGTTCGTTATTTGGTTAAAAATAATGAGGATTTGACTGCCTCTACAGCAAAAAAAAAAAAAAAAGTGGTCTTTTATTTGTCATTTTTAAGTTTGTAATTTTTGAAAGGCAGTGTGACTTAGTAGATAGAAAACTATCCTGAAAGCCAAGCATACTGGATTCAAGTCACTGTGACTGTGTGAACCTAAGTAAGTCACCTGATATCTCAGGGCTCTTACTAACTGACCAGTTTCCTCATCTTGCAGTTTTTTATGCCAGTGAAATGAGGGATCCAGTCACTACTCTTATTTTTTTGAGTAAAATTTAGCTGTTTTCTTTAGTTTGAATAAAAATTAAATCCCTTATAATTAAGTACTCAATAAATGTCTGCATTTTTAAATTCCCATTATGCTTAGAACATGTTAATGAAATGTCCTCTACATGCCTCTGCTTCAAAGGGTTTCATCTTTGATAGTCTATAAGTGAATGAAGAAGGAAACCTTCAGAGAGAAACTGTGATATTGACCCAATGAGAGGTAAGACACTTCCCAGACTGACAGGCAATCTAAGACTAGGCACCATGTTTAAGGAGAGAATTGGTGACAGAGAGAACAGGGGTGGTGAACCTTCAGCCTCAAGGCCAAAGGAGGTCACATGTGGCCCTCTAGGCCCTCCAGTATTCTAGGTCGTCAAGTGTAGCCCTTTGACAGGATCCTTCAAGAACCTAGGAGGCCACATGTGGCCTGGAGGCCACAGGTTCCCTACTCCTGGAATAGAACAACTTGAAGCTTTTAGAGTCTTAAGACCCTGAAAGATAAGAAAGACTGAACTATGGAGCTTCCTTAGACAGCCAGAGCCAACTCTAACCTCCCCCACCTCAAACTAGATTGTGCATCTTCACAGGGGGCAGGTTCTATTACTGGTGGCCCTATAAAAATCTGACAAGGGGGGGGCAGAGCCAAGATGGCGGAGTAGAAGGACGCACGTTTACGAGCTCCGAAACCAAAGCCCATGGAATTGGTGTAGAAAGAGTCCCCCATAGATTCTGGGTGAGTGCAAGGTGTGCAGAGGCAGAGTGGAGGAGATTTCCATTCCAGGGAGCCCTGAGGACCCGTCCCCAGGGTCCGGCGCGCCCCGGAGAGTAAACCCGACCCCCAGCGCTGCCCTGGCCGAGGCCTCAGAGAAGCGGATGCGAGCAGGCTTCAGAGACGGAAGCTGAAGCAGCCGGGAAAGTCCCTCCGCCCACAGAAGCAGGTCAGTGAGAGAGGCCGGGCTGAAGGAGAGGGGAAGCGGGGCGTCTCCGTCTCCGTGACTCGGGCCCCCTCGGGAGGAAGCGGCAGTGGCGGGGACGGGGGCAGGAAGCGGAGGCGGAGGTGTGGGCGGCGGCTGAGGCGGCAGCGGCCCAAGACTCAGGAATCCCCCAACAGCAGGCAGGATCTTCATTATGGAAGATTCCCGCATAAAACCTGACGGAGCTGAGCCTGGGAGACGGCCCTGCCCCCACCCTGCTCTGTTGCTGAAGGCTTCTGCTTGGCACCCCCAGGGGAGCTGAGATTGGGAGGCGGGCCCCCCACCCCGCCACCACCCGCTCCATTCCTGAGAGTCTCTGCATAAAGCCCCCCGAGGGATCAGTCTCGGAGGCAGCCCTGGCCCCACCCCAGCACCTGAACTAAAGCTCACTGATTGACAGCCAGCAGGAGGAAAGCCCATTTAAATCTCAGAGGCCAAGCACTAGCTGGGCGGATCCAGGCGGGGGTGGAAAGGAATCTTAGAAGTCAAGTAACTGGCTGGGAAAATGCCTAGAAAAGGGAAGAAAAATAAGACTTTAGAGAGTTTTTTCCAACAAATGCAAATGATCCCGACCTTCGGATCTGACGAAGATGAGGACGTATTCTTGCCATCAGGGAAAGACGTGGAGGGCGGGGCCTCAGTACCCCAGACACCCCAGGGGGGTGGTGGGTGGGCTCAGGCCCTGGAAGAGCTCAAAAAGGATTTTGAAAAGCAAGTTAGACAGGTGGAGGAAAAACTGGGAAGAGAAATGTCAGAGATGCAACAAAAGTATGAAAAACAGGTCAATACCTTGGTAAAGGAGACCCAAAAAAATGCTGAGGAAATTAACACCTTGAAAAATAGGCTCACCCAATTGGCAAAGGAGGTTCAAAAAGCCAATGAGGAGAAGAATGCTTTCAAAAGCAGAATGAGCCAAATGGAAAAAGAGGCTCAAAAGCTCACTGAATTTAATAGCTCTCTCAAAATTAGAATGGAACAGATGGAGTCTAATGACTTTACGAGAAACCAAGAAATCACCAAACAAAACCAAAAGAACGAAAAAATGGAAGAGAATGTGAAATATCTCATGGGAAAAACAACTGACCTGGAAAATAGATCCAGGAGAGACAATTTAAAAATTATGGGACTACCTGAAAGTCATGATCAAAAAAAGAGCCTAGACATCATCTTCCATGAAATTATCAAGGAAAACTGCCCTGACATTCTATAACCAGAGGGCAAAATAAGTATTGAAAGAATCCATCGATCACCACCTGAAAGAGATCCAAAAAGAGAAACTCCTAGGAACATTGTGGCCAAATTCCAGAACTCCCAGCTCAAGGAAAAAATCTTACAAGCAGCTAGAAAGAAACAATTCCAGTACTGTGGAAATACAATCAGGATAACCCAAGATCTAGCAGCTTCTACATTAAGGGATCGAAGGGCATGGAATAGGATATTCCAGAAGGCAAAGGAACTAGGACTCAAACCAAGAATCACCTACCCAGCTAAACTGAGTATAATACTTCAAGGGAAAATATGGTCTTTCAATGAAACAGAGGACTTTCAATCATTCTTGATGAAAAAACCAGAGCTGAAAAGAAAATTTGACTTTCAAACACAAGAATGAGAAGAAGCATGAAAAAGTAAACAGCAAAGAGAAGTCTTAAGGGACTTACCATGAGTGAACTGTTTACATTCCTACATGGAAAGACAATATTTGTAACTCTTAAAACTTTTCAGTATCTGGGTAGTTGGTGGGACCACACATACACATGTACATGCATGCACACACATACACACATGCACACACATACAGAGATAGAGAGCACAGATTGAACTGAATAGGATGGGACCATACCTTAAAAGAAACTAGGGTAAATGGTGAGAAAGAAATGTAGGGGGAGGGAAAGGGAAGGGGGTAACTATATGTCATTTAAGAGGCAGGTAGTTTTTCTTAGTGGAGGGAAAAAGAGGAGAGCTGAGAAAAAAAAAAAACAAAAAAAAACAACAAGAAGTTTACCTTCATCACATTTGACTAAACGAAGGAGTGAAATGCACACTCATTTTGGTATGAAAACCTATCTTACAGTATAAGAAAGTGGGGGAGAAAGAGATATTGCAAGGGGGGGATGATGGAAGGGAGGGCAAAGGGAGGAGGGAGCAATTTGAAGTCAACACTTGGGGAGGGACAGGATCAAAAGACAGAAGAGAAACAATGAGGGGCAGGTTAGGAGGGATGGTAATCCAGTTAGTCTTACACAACACGACTATCAGGGAGGTCATTGGCAAAACTACACAGATATGGCCTATATTGAATTGCCTGCTATCCCAAAGGGAATGGGTGGGGAGGGAGGGATGAGGAGAATTTGGAACTCAAAGTTTTAGGAACAACTGTTTAGTATTGTTGTTGCAACTAGGAAAGAAGACATACAGTTAAGGAGGAATAGAAAGTCATCTGGCCCTACAGGAGAAAAGAGAAGATGGAGACAAGAGAAGGGAGAGATGACAGAAGAGAGGGCAGATTGGAGATAGGGAAAATTAGATTGCTTGGGGTATTGGGGTGGGGGGAGGGGATAAAAGGGGAGAAAATTTGGAACCCAAAAATTTGTGAAAATGAATGTAAAAAATTTAAATAAATTAATTAATTAAAAAAAAAAAATCTGACAAGGGCACACTTTTTTTGGAATGTCCAAGTCAATTGGGAAAAGCTGTATCTCAATTTTCCCAAGGGAGAATATGGTCTATGAGATGGCCCACTTTGAGTGTGCCTGGGCTGATCCATGTTCACATATAGCTCCTGCTGTAAATCATCTATGAGGGAGTGTTGTCCGTCACTCTAGGAGTCATTGGCGCTTGACTGGGAGGCAATGATTTCTGGCTTTTTACTGCTCTCTCCCCTCTGTCAATCTTCCCAGGAGCATGATTTTTTCCAGCTATCCCAGAGGAAGACTGGACATGGAAAGACAAGTAAAGAGAGAGCAAGAGTGTCCTACTCAACCAGTCTGGATTGGAATACATAGACTTTTACTAGAAAGTCAAGGAGGAAGCATTCACATAGCCACTTGAAAAAGTGCTTTATACGGAATATAGGATGGTGGATCATGGTATAGAAACACAGAAAGTTTCCAAATTCCAGAAGCACTCTGTCCAGGTGTGTGTGTGTGTGTGTGTGTGTATGTTTGTGTCTGTGTGTGTATGTGTGTAAAAATTGCAACACCTCTTTCCGAGGACTAATCACTTGAGATCTCATAGGTGAAGGTTTGAATATTTTCTATTAGACTTTGATTGGTTGGTGTCCTTTGATCTCAAAGAGGATCTAACATCACTACGCTAGAGTTCAGTTATAGTGCGTCCAACTGTGGCTGATCAGACCACTATGAGCTGTGGATGCCCTACCACAGGTCAGGCACAAATAGACCATGTGAACATTTGGGGTGATTCTCTAGATTTGTGCATCTCACATTTCTTTTGAGCTGCTTCAGTTTTGCTTTCCATATAGAGCACAGCACCTTCTCTGATGAGGGCAGAGAGACATTGATAGTGGCATTGTTTCGCTTCTTCTGATCACCATGTGAACGCTTGCTCTGTGTGAGTTCTCCATAAAATGTTCTTTTTTGGCAAGCATACATTTTACATTCAAACAGTGTGGCCAACCCATTGGAGTTACAGTCTCCGAAGTAGAGTTTGAATGCTTGGCAGTTTAGTTCAAGAAAGCACCTCAGTGTCCGGTACCTTACCCTACCAGGTGATCTTCAGAATCTTCCTAAGACAGTTCAAATGGAAGTGATTCAGTCTCTTGGCATGGTGCTGGTAGATTGTCCAGGTTTCACAGGCATACAGCAATGAGATCAGTACAAACCCTTAGTTTAGTAGTCAATCTAATACCTCTTTTCTCCCACACTTTCCTTAGGAGCCTCCCAAACACTGAGCTGGCTTTGCTATGCACATGAGGCCCTGAAGAGTCTATGACAGCAGTGAGGGCATGAAGAAACTGAATAGGAGTGGTTTATCCCTACAGTAGAGCTGTGGAGAAGTGACAAGGAACATTGACCAAGCAGAGGGGTGGGTTATGAAAGGCATCACTGATAGAGAACAGCAAATCCTGCTATCTACTTTCCTGGACCTCCCCCCAGAGCAGGTCTATAATTCACACAGTATCCATCATTTTGGGACTGGACCTTCCTGGATTATCACTTCTCTTACAGGGACTATGTGTCCCAAATCATAGATTCACAGATTCTGAGTTGAATGGGACCTCTGAGGTCATTTAGTCTAACCTGTGCCTGAAAAAGAATCCTCTCTGCACCACACCTGACAAGAAGTTATGTGGCCTTTGGCTAATACCTTCTAGGGATGAGGTGCTCACTACATCCTGAGACAGTCTGCTTTACTTTAGGATAGTTCTAGTTGTTAGGAAAGTTTTCTTTATACCCAGACTAAATTTCTCTTTCCGGTCCTTTCTACTCATTTTTCCAAGTTCTATCTTTTGAGGCCAAGTAAAACAAATTTAATCCTTCTTCCATGTCCCTCAGTCATGTGCTGTACTCCAGTCCCTGCCCTCAAGGGACTTATGATCTAAGGGGAGAGGGAAGAAAATCTAAAAATAAACATATACAAAACAAGCTACATACAGGATAAATAGAAGAAAATTAACAAAGGAAAGGCCATGGAATTAAGAAGTGCTAGGGAAGGCTTCCTATAGAAGATGAGAATTTAATTGGTACTTAAAGGAAGCCAGAGAGGTCAGTAGTCAGAATGGAGGAGGGAAAGTGTTGCAGGAATGGGGGATGGACAGAGATAATGACCAGAGCCAAGAGATGGAGTGTATAATTTATGGAACAGCCAAGAGGCTAAAGTCATTGGATCAAAGAGTACATGTCAGGGAAGACTAGAAAAGCGGGAGGGGAATAGGTTATAAAGGGCCTTCAATGCCACAGAGAACATTTTGCATTCAATCTTGAAGGGAACAGAGGAACCAGTGGAGTTTACTGTGACTTGATTTGACTTGCACCTTAGGAAAATCACTTTAGTGACTGAATGGAGGACAGACTAGGGTGGTGAGACATTTGAGGCAGGCAGACCCACCAGTAGGCTATTGCAATAAGTGTGAGATGGTGATGAGGTCCTGCACCTGAGTAGGGGCAGTGTCAGAGGAGAGATAGGGATATATGTGAGAGATGTTGCAAAGGCAAAATTGACAGGTCTTGACAATGTCTTCCATATGGGCAGGGAGTTGGAGATGATGGAGAGAGTGGTAAAAACCAGTGAGGAATCCAGGATGACTCCTAGAGAGACTGGAGGAGTGAGAGGGAAGGTAGGAGGTGGGGAAGGGCAAGGTTTAGGGGGAAAGCTAATGAGTTCTATCTTAGACATATTGAGTTTAAGATATTTACTGGACTTCACTCATTCAACCAAGTATTTATTAAATACCTGTTGTGTTCTAAGCACTGTGCTAGAACAGGGAATATAATACAATTAATAAAACATACATATTCACAAGGAGCTTACATTCTATTGTAAAAGACAAGTTTATGTGTAAGTAAATACAGAATAAATAAAAGGTTGAGGAGATCAGGAAAGGTTAAAGGAAGATAATATTTGAACTATGTCTTAAAGGAAGGAGGTGAGGAGGGATTACAGTCCAGGCATGGAAGACAGATAGGGAAAGGCCTAGAGATGGGAAATGGAGTGTCTTGTGTGAAGCATGGACAATTATCATGTTCCCTTTTCCCTAAATCTTTTCTTCAACTAATCTTCACCTTTTATGAATTCATGACTTTTAATCATCTTAGGATATTCAGGATCTTAGCATCCAGTGCCTAGTCTAGCACACTTCTTTAGATGTTTCTTTAATTTAATTCTAGTTGTCCTCCTCTAGACATTCCCCAGTTTATCCAGGTCCTTCCTGCAGTACCTAGAAGGGAGCACAATCATCCACATGCAGTCTGACCAGAGCAGAGTGCAGCGAGACCACCACCTGGATACCTGGACACCATGTTTCTCTTGATGGAGTCTATGGTTGGTTGTACTAGCTTTCTCAGCTGCCATATTGCACTGTGACCTTTCAGTGCAGTCGAAATCTTAGCTCTTTTTCAAATTAAGTGCCATTAAGGCTGTTTCCCCATCTCAGACTTGGGTAAAAAAAAAAATCAGTTTCACAAGTGAAAGAATTTATACTTATCCCTATTAAATTTCAGATTATTAGATTTGGCCCAATGTTACAACCAGTCAAAATCTATTTGAATCCTGACATTGCCATATAAAGTGTTGACTATCTTTCCTGGTTTTGTGTCATCTGAAAATGTGATGACTGAGCCAGCTTTTCCTTTATTCAGTCATTGATTAAAATGTTAAATACAACAGAACCACACACAGATCTCCGGGGAATCTTCCTTCCAAGCTGACATGACACCATTAATGACTTTTCTGTCAAGTCAGTCATTCAACTATTTTTGAACTCACCCAACTGTGCTCTCATCTAGCCCATATGCTCCCAGATTTCCTACAAAAATTACATGAAAAACTTTATAAAATGAATTGCTAAAATCTTAGTGAATCATTTCTACATCACTTTAGAGTGTTTGTCAAAAGAAATAAAAAGCCAATAACAGATGTTAGTTTGGCGTGGCCTGTTCTTTCTGAAGCTATGTTGCTCTTTTATGGTCACTGTTTCCTTTTCAAGATATTTACTGTTTGTTTAATAATCCATTCTATAATTTTGCCGAGAACTGAAGTAACGTTCTCTGGCCCCCTGGGTCATAAGGGCTTTCCTATGTGTGATTTCCCTTAGGGTTACAGAATCCTGAACATCAGCATTCATGGGTGCTACCTAGAGTTAGCCAAGGGACATGTTTCCATCCTCATCCTTCCTGACCTCTTACAAGCATTTGACTCTAAATTTGGGGGCAGCTAGGTAGATAGAGAACCAGTGCAGGTATCAGAAGGACCTGAGTTCATATCTCACCTCAGACACTGGACACTCACTAGTTGTATGATCTTGGGCAAGTCACTTAAGCCCAATTGCCTCATCATGGGTCATCTCCAGCCATCCTGATGAATATCTTGTCACTAGATTCAGATGGCTCTGGAGGAGAAGTGAGGCTAGTGACCTGCACAGCCCTCCCTCACCCAAAACAAAGTCAAGTGCAAGTCATGTCATTATTTCTCTGATTACACAGTCTTCTTCGGCAACAAAGGACGAACACACAGCATTTGACACTGTTTTCTACCTTCCAGAGAATTTGCTCATTTCTGAGTTATGATACTATTCTCTTTTGGATCTCCTATTTTTTTGACCACTCCTCAGTCTTTTTTATTGGATCCTCATCCATGTCATACCCATTGACTAAGGGTATATCCCCAGGTTCTGGCCTGGAATCTTTTTCTCTATTCCCTCTAACTAGCTATGATTAGCTTTTATCAATTGAATGATCATCTTAGTGTAAATGATTCCTAGCTCTAGTTCTAAACTCTCTCCTGAGCTCTAGCCCTGCATCACACCTGTCTATAGGATCTTTCAAAATGCTTTGTTTCTTACATTTCTTATTCCTATGTCTTTGTACCAGCTATCCTCTCTCTACTCCCTCCATACCTCCACCTCAGAGAATTTCTCCATTCCTTCAGAGCTCAAACAACCCCTGATGCCTTCCTAATCTCTCCAACTGTGATAGTTGATTAATTGGACCCTTATTTTATTGGACCCCTATTTTATTCCAATAGGCATCAGTCAGTTTGCTATGATTCAATAGGAGTAGTGATTATAAGATCTGATATTAGGCCTCAGAGCTGTGAATTGCAGATTGTAAGTTCACTTGCTTAATCATAAGAAGCTAACTAGAGGACATCTACCTTGTTTTTCCTTGTTATGGTGACCAAGCACATCATGGTGGTGGTGACTCAAGTATGTGGAAAGCCCCCCAACTATTTTTGTTGTCTCTCTGTCCTTTGTCATCCCTCTATCACCAAATATGGGGAGATATGGTGAACCTGGGCTGTCAGCCTGTGGCCTGCCTTTCTACAGGCCCATCAGCCCATGGAGATGCATTGACATGTTTGTCAGCCCATAGGTGTGTTCACTAGCTTGGTATGACCTCCTGAAAGGTCAAGGTACGTCTTTTAAGGTTGGTTCACTAGTCATTCGTCTACCAATGGGATTCTGTATTTTATGTAGACCCTTCCAGAGGGCTAGGGGCAAGGTCTATCCACCAATAAGACTATTTTTTCTCTGCTCCACCTATATTATCTGAGTAGCAAGCACTATAAAACTAAGGCCCAGAAAAAAAGGGGAGTCTCAGATGATGAGGAAGATCTGAGGTATCTTCATTTAAGGAGGCCATAGACCCTTTAATAAAGTTCCACTGGCTCAGAGCTGGCTCAGTGATCCTTCTTGAAGACTGGACAGTTTTGAACCCCACACAACTACTAGTGTCCTCTCCTATAACTAGATTATATTTATTTGCATTTGCTTTCTTTATATTTTTTCTGCATGTGCCTATATATGTCTCCTACATTAATAGGTAATGAGAGCAGAGATTGTTTCATTATTTTTATTTGTATCCCCAGAACCTAACATACTTCCTAGAGTGTAATAGAAATTTCAATGCTTTTGATTAATTAGTTAATCTGCATTGGCTATGTGCCAGGCCTCTAATGTTCTCCTTCCTCATTTTCATCTTTTAGAGTCTCTGGCTTCCCTCAAGAATAATCTCAAATGCCACCTTCTGTAGGAGGTCTTTCAGCCTCCAAAGGTTCCCAGAAACTAATGCCTTCCCTTCTAAGACCACTGTATATGTAGTCTGTATATACCCATGTATGTTCACAGTGAGCCTTCCACCTACCCCCATTAGAATATAAGCTGCATTAGGGCAGAGTCAGTTTTTGCTTTTTTTTTTGCATCTCCAGCATACACTGTGCCTGGCATATATTAAGCACTTAATAAATGCTCATTGGTTGTTTGATTCAATTATTCTCTTCATTAATAATTATATTGTCTCATTTTAATTTGTAATTTAATACAAATATATATTTAGATAAATTTATAACAACTTATTAATTATATTATCTATTATAAAATATAATTAATCATTATATATTCTTGGACTAGCTTACCTGAGATTCTTAGTTACCAAACTCAGTTTAAAAAGCGGGGGAGGGGAGCTTAATAAATGTTTATTTAATTGAAGTTGACTTTCAGAGCTTTGGTCTTTGTCTCTCAATAATGAGGAATAGCTCCATCTTATAGCTACTAACCCATATTTCAGTGGGATTCTCTGAGAATCTCTCTAGCTCCTGTGAGTGTGTATCTAAGCAGTTCAACCACATGTTTTCATGTGCTCATACATTTGGATCCCTACTTACCAGAAATGATTACCTCATATTTGCTGTTTTAGCCAAGCAACCCAAAGCACTGGCACTGAGCATTTAGCCATCTGTGGTCCAGCGGGATCCAGCCGGCAAACTGTATAATAGTTCTATCATCCTCCCTGTGGGACTTGCCCAGAGTCTCTGCTGTTATCACTCGTCCCCAGTACATCTGCTGCCCCTGCCCTTCCGCAGAGATGCCCATTTGTCCTGTGATCACTCAGGAGGATACAACACATGGTTATTTCCCTTACACACCAGCTGATCTCGAGCATCCACTCATGTTTATAGAGAACTCCTTTCATCATAGGAATAGTAATGCTGTGGAACTGTACAGACATTTTTATTTTTCAAAGTGTCTCGCATTAACTAACCTTATTTTTTCCTGACAGTTCCCAAAGCAGATACATTAGGCTTTTCTTATGTGTGAAGACAGTAGTGTCACACATTAATTCATTTAATCTTCTGTTACATGATGTAGCTAAAATTATCCCAATTTATCACATGGGGAAACTGAGGATGAAAGAGATTTTTTTTCTTCTTCTTTGGGAAGAATGAAAAACAAGGATAAGGAAATTAAGTAAAAATGAGATTAAATGAATTGCCCAAAGTCATATAGTTACTGAGTAGTAGAGGCCAAACTCAAATCCTCTGACACTCAAGTGTTTCCCAGTATGTCACATTGCTTTCCATCCTTGTTTTACATATAGGGAAACTGTAGCTCTTGAAGATAACAATAGTGATAATAATAATAGCCAACATTTATATAGTGCTTCCTATGCCAGGCACTCTGTGCTAAGCACTTTACAGTTATCTCATTTGATCCTCAAAACAATCCAGGGAGGTAGATGCTGTTATTATTCCCATTTTACATATGGGAAAACTGAAGCAAACAGGAGTTAAGTTACTTGCTCAGGGTCACACAGCTAGGAAGTGTCTGAGGCCAGGTCTGAGCTCAAGTCTTCCTGATCAAGGCCTGGCCCTCTACCCACTGAGCCATCTAACTGACTCAGGTCAAAGGAAGTGTGACAGTACAATCCAAAGTAGAAAAATAGACTGACATCTCAGGTCAAGTTTTATATAACAAATTCATTTTTCAAATGAGGAGTCTGAAGACCAAGGAGGTGAAATTAAATGCTTACGGTCCTATAATTTGTCTGTGACTAGAAACCTGGTTTCCTAGCAAACAGTACTTTCCTTTAGAAAATACTGCCATAATGAATGCTTTTATAATTTTTATTATTATCAAAAATTGAGGTTCCATTTACTACAGCAATTCATCAAAGTATATATACAGACCTACCTCACTTCATGAAATAAGTATGTTTCTTTCAAAAATGACTATAAAATTTATCACTGGTACTGTCATTCATTCTTCAGCTTGTTGTTTGGTTAAGACTGACTCTTCATGACCCCATGTACCAAAACTATCCATGGGGTTTTCTTGGCAAAGACACTGAAGTGGTTTGCTATTTTCTTCTCTAGCAGATCATTTTGTCAGGCAATTGGAGGTTAAGTGATTTACCCAAGGTCACACAGCTAGGAAGTATGGGAGGCTGTATTTGAACATGAATTTTTGATTCCAGGTCCAGCCTTTTATACACTGAGTCACCCAGCTGCCTCATTCATTCTTCAAGTGACTCAGATTTAAAACACTGGAGTCATCCTTGACTCTTTGGTATACCTCCCCTCCTACTCCAACTCACACAAAGATGCTTAGCAGCATCATTAGGACAAACTTTCCAAGGTATCACCTTTGAAGAGGATCACACTTATTTGGATGCAAAGTTTCTGGTATGTTTATTAAGTAGGCAATCACATTAATTTATATTCACACTTTATATATTCTTGGACAAAGAAATCATTCTGTGATAAATATACATTCATAATACATACATGTATATACATGTATATGTGTATATACATACAGATGTGTGTATATTTCTGTATGTATATGCACACACATACATATAGATATATAGACACTATGCTGACTGCCTCAGATTACTCCTGTATATATCTAAGATGCTAGTATGCTGTGTTGTGTTGGGAAAAGTGCCAGAGAACCATGAAAGACTCTTATCTATCGCTTTCATCTTTACATCTAATGGGCTGCCTAACATAGTTCTTTACACATAAAATGCTGATTTGGATTAAATTGAACTGTCACTGAAACAGCTGCTTAGGTCAAGGAGATTTAGTGTAAAGACAACTAGTTATGGAGTAAGAAACTTAAAGTCCTCATCACAGCTTGCCTATCCAGTGGGACATTTGGGAAAAAAAAAACTAGATTTGATGACAGATGAGACCTAAGTTGGAACATTTCCTTGACATGTGGTCCCCCCTATCTAGAATAAATTCCTCATCACTTAATGCCCCTTAGCATCCCAGCTTCCTTGGAGCTCAGGTGCTACCTCTGCAGGGATGTGCTACAGCCAGCTGGACTAGTTCTGGAACTAATCATTAAATTTACAGTGTGAGCAATTACACTTTGGAAATCATCAGAAGCTACATCAGGAACTGATTGATTGTTTCATTAATTGTCTAGACTCTAGAAAATAATGGAGAAAATGTTAAAAATGCAAGTTAAACTTAAAAGTGCATACTCTGTTCATTTTGGGGGGAGAGAGAGCTGGTTGTTAAATATTTACCAGCACACTCCTGTATTTTTGATTCATCTTTTCCCCACCCCAGCCTAGATTCATTCCCCAGCTGATCAATAGCTGGAAGGTGGAAGGCAAGGAGCAAAACATAGAGTAATAATCATATTTTACTACGTTCTTGGGATGTGCTCTTCATAAGTGCAAAAGAATCTTGATAGAGATTTTTAGTCAGACCGACAATGGCAGGCCTAC
This sequence comes from Bettongia penicillata ogilbyi, assembly GCA_023548195.1. Classification (NCBI taxonomy): domain Eukaryota; kingdom Metazoa; phylum Chordata; class Mammalia; order Diprotodontia; family Potoroidae; genus Bettongia; species Bettongia penicillata. The sequence continues at coordinate 639,171 of JAJHZJ010000255.1, read as the reverse complement.
CCTCCTCAGGATACATTATGGAAGAACCAGTTCTTGTTGCCTTTGAGTCCATTTTGTGAACCATGTTTATGGAAGACCAATCCTGGGAGTCAGGAAGAGCTCGGTTCAAATGCTGCCCAAGACACTTCCTAACTATGTAATCCTGAATAAGTTACTTTGCCTCTCTCACCCTAGCTTTCCTCATACATAAAATGAAAAGAAGAAGAATACCTACCCACTAAGATAAAATCTGCAAAGTGATTTGCAGACCATTAAGTACCATGTAAATATTTGTTACTGGGCTCGCTGGAAGGAAAAGCAGCCTTATGTTCAGAAATTTTCACAAGCAGAACGGAAGGCTGCAGGATCCCCACCATACTGGGGAGCCTTCAGACAAAGGGTGGATGACCACTCCCCAGGCTTAGATAGGCATTGGATCAGATGGCTGTTGAGGTTCCCTCTTAATAGAAATGCTATGATTCCTTGCTATCACAGAAAGAAGATGAAGGTTAATGGTAGCAATTCTTTACTCATAAAATACTGGAGTGGTCTGCCATTTTCTTCCTCAGTGAATTAAAGCAAACAGAGGTTTAGTGACTTTCCCAGGGTTACACAGCTGGTAAGTGTCTGAAGCTGGGTTTGAAATGAGGTCTTCCTGACTTCAGGTCCAGTGCTCTATCCACTGAGCCATTTAGCTGCATCTAGAATTTAATAATTTCATTAAGTATGGCCATTCAACTTATTCCAAATCCATCTAACTGTATAATCATCATCCCATTTTGTCCACACAAAAAAAATAGCATGAGATACTTTATTAAATACTTTTTTAAAAATTCAATTTTGTGTTCAGATTTTCATTCTTTCACCTCTCCCTCCTCCGCTGAGAAAGCAAGAAAAATAAAATCCATTACCAACACATACTGTCAAACAAAACAAATTTCCATATTGACCACATTAAAAAAAAATATACCTCAATCTATTCTCTTGAGTTCATTACCTCTCTATCTGGAGGTAAAGGAGAAGAAAGTGAGGCTGGCGACTTTTCACTTTAAACCAAATCACTTGCAAGCCATGGCATCACTTCCCTGAGGTCATGATCCTCTTCAAGAATGAAAGACAAACAACAACCAATGTTCACTATTGGAATTATTATCAGAGTAGCCACCTTGGCCTCAACTATTTTCATTATACAGACTTTATGCAAAGTATTTTTAGAGCAGAGAATTGATATGGGGGAACCCTATGAAACACTTATCTGAGACACAGAACTTTAGTTTCTATAAATTCAACCCACTGATAAATACTTAGATCAAAATGATTTGAACCTACAAAACTACAGCCTTAGTAGTCTCTTGTTCTGAGCAACTGTGCTCTATGACCTCCAAATATTTATGTCACTGAAAATGAATAGGATTCCATTCGTAAATTTTAGGAATGAAAAAAAGATATATAAATGTAGAGTTAATTGTACTATTTATTTCCCTCTTTTCATTAAGCCATATGTAGTAAACATGAGCATGTCCCAAGAATAGGAATCAGAGTCTATTTAATGCTTCCTAAAACTGTTTCTTCCAGCTGAGACAGTCTGAATTCTCTACAAAATAAAATATATAACTGATTTCCCCTTGAAAAAAAATGACATAAAAGACATCATGGAGGATGTACCATGGGAGGTGACAGCCTGAGTGCTGCATCGGAAGCTAGGAAAGATTACAAGAGTCGGAGGAAGACCTCCTTTGCATAATCAGTGGCAGCTGAGTCTTTTACAGAGAACTCACAAAAGATATATGGATCAGAAACATAGAGAATTAGAGAGGACAGAGGAGCAGCCATGCACATGGACAGAGGAGGCAGCCACAACAATCAAACCTGAGATTCATCAATGAAATGACAACTGCTTGCATATGTTCCAAATCTGTGATCCTCCCATTCTGTGAAATGCACCCCCCTTAAACAAAAGACCAAATTACCTCCAAGATTTAACGCTCTTATTTTTGGAGCAAGGATAGAGCATGTAATTGGCAGAGGTGTGAGATGTGGTCAAGATCACAGAATTACGGAATTTGAGAGTTGAAGGAAACTTCAAAGGATGATTATCCATCCAACTCCTCCATGAAAGGAATTCCCAGAGCAATATAACTGACAAGGAGTCATTGCACCTCTACTTGAAGACCCCCCCCCCAAAGAGGAGGAAACCCCCCACCATTACCTCTAAAAGCAGCTCATCCCACTGCTAAACAGTTCTAATTCTAAACAAGTTTTTGTTTTTGTGTTTCCCCCCAGACAGCAAGTCTAAAATTTGCTTCTTTTTAGCTTCTACCATTTTTCTTGGTTCTTTTTTCTGGGATCAAACTTCCATCTCAGGACAGTTCTGAAAATACTTAGAGACAGCTGTTCTGTAGCCACAGAGTTTTCTCTTCCCCAGGCTAAATACCCTTAATTCCTTTAACCACTGGACCTCATTTGATAAAGACCTTTTCAGGGAACTTAGTGTAGTGGATAGATCACTGGGCCTGGAGTCAGGTTAACCTGAGTCCAAATCTGGTTGCAGACATGTACTAGTTATGTGACCCTGGGCAAGTCACTTCACCCTGTTTGTCTCACTTTTCTTATCTGTAAAATGAGCTGGAGAAGGAAATGTCACATCACTCCAGTATCTTTGCCAAAAACACCCCAAATTGGGTCATAGGGAGTCAGACACAACTCAACAATCCAGGTGGCCTTCTTCTCAAACCCATTCCACCTTACCTATGCCTTTCTAAAAACTGTGATATACATAATTGAATGCAGTACTGAGATGAAGTGTGATTAGGGCAGAGGATAATAGGATGATTAAATCCTTATGCATGAAAATTAAATCCCTCTTAATGCATCCCCAGGTCATGTTATCATTTTTGGTTGCCACATTACTTTGCTGACTCAAACTGAGTTTATGATGCACTAAAATCTCCACCTGTTTTTCAGAACAACTACCATCTAACCATTCTTTTCTTATCTTGTACTTGTGAAGTTGATTTATGTGTCAATGTAGGTTTTATCCCAATTGAATTTTATCTTGTTAGATTCAGCCCAACTAGTCCCAAACCAATCTACTTGTATTATCATCTAGTTCCCATCTCTCCATCTTCTCCATAAGAATAGTATGAGGCATTTTATCAAAAACTTTGCTAAAAATCTAAGTAAACTAAATGCACAGCATTCCCCTCTAGTTTAGTTATCCTATCAAAAAAAAAGGGAAATGAGACTAGTGAGATTAAGGGAGAATGCTTCATCCTCCATCTCAGCTATTAAATCACTTCCTGATGTCATTTGTTCTCTTCTAGAATGATGAACAATAATCCATAACTAGAGGTAGCTGTCCCACTAGAGACCCAACTGACCAGTTCTAGTTGGGCAGTGCTGTGACTTCTTTCTTTCTCTTTTTTCTTCTTTCCTTCCTTCCTTCATTCCTTTCTTCTTTCCTTCTTTCCTCCCTTGCTTTTCTCCTATACTGCTTTCTACATGGGGAGTCATACTCTTACATGTGGGTGCTCCGTCCAAAGGAATATGAATTTTGATCACATACTTTTCAAGGTATCTTGGGGTTTGGGAGCTATATTTTTTTTCCTTCCCTACTTATTTATTCTTTGTTTTTGTTTTTTAAACTGGGACAATTAACTCTTTTGTCTCAGGTAGTTTTCATTCATGATTTCTTGAAATATATTTCAGGAAAACCAGGTTTTGATAAAGCCCACTGGGATTCATATGGAGCTACTTGACCATGCCTTAAATCCAAATCACTCTGGCTTTCACTGATTGACCAGTCCAGCCTCACTTGCTCATTGTTGGAGATTTTCATGGCTCAGAGAGAGTAAACAGCAATTGTTTCTGTTCTGGCCAGAAACCCTCAGGGTCTTTTCCTCCCAGACTGATTCTTTTGAGAAGACAAACTAAGCCATCTTTTGCTTCAGTTCTTACCTAGCATTTAATCACTGAATGGGTGTTGCCTCCAACAACCTGAGGGAAGAACTTAACTAAAAAGGCAAGGATCTCCCACTTCATCCAGGGCCATGGACAGTTTTCTTGATGTTTATCTTGTCACTGGACTCTGAATTACTCTGGAGGAGAGAGTGAGCCCTGCCTCACTTAAATCCCTAGGCTTTGAGGGGAATGGTTTTCATCAACTGTTATGTTATTAACACGCCATCTTAGCAAATGCTCTTGCTAAAAGTTAATAACTATTGTTGTTGTTCAGTTGTGTTCAACTCTTCTTGACCCTATGGACCATAGCATGCCAATGTTATCCATTGGGTTTTCTTGGTAAAGATACTGGAGTCATTGCCATTTCCTTCTCCAGTGGATTAAAGCAGAGATTAAATGACTTGCCCAAGTTCACACAGCTGGCAAGTATCTGAGGTCACATTTGAACCATCTACCTGCCTCTAATTAACTCTATTGGCTGATTATCAATGAGAAACACATCAGTTCTGAACTATAACCGATGGCATAACTCCCTAGTTTTATCCCTTGAATTCCAGTATTGGTTCCACTAGGGAACTAATCTACAACTGTGAGTGAAATTTGAGGGAGTACCCAGTATAAGCTTTTATACTCTGAGGGATCATATAAGATTTGAACTTGAGACCTTTCTCACACGATCTGTTTTTGATGAAGTCATATTAACTCTTTGTAATCCCCGTTACCATTTCTGGATGTGTGTTATCCATCTCTTCAATGATCTGCTGTAAAATATTCCCAGGAAACAAAGTCAAGCGAATACCTTGCAAGCCTATACCTCTTCCCTTTTTTGGAAATCAGGATAACATCTCTTCTCCAGCTTTGGGATACCAATGTGATTTCGTTGACTACTGCTCAGTAATCGCATCTGCCAATTCTTTCAGTAAACAGTTTTGAGCTTCTACCTATAGCAATTAAAATGAGGGGGTCATTTGATCAATTTCTCTTCCCCATTTCTAGTCTTTCATTTGCTGACAAATGACTCTCTAAGTGAATATGTCATAACCCTGTGCCTGTACTAAGGAGGGAAAAAGGAAATTCATACATAAGACTTACTGTCCAAAGGAAATTTTATTAATGGATATTCTTTACAGGCTAGGAATAGGAATGGGATACTGCAACCGTCCAAAGCAGCATCCATACTAGGTAAGTAGTGTGGTAGTTTCCCAGTTTGGGGTGCGGGGGAGGGTCATGTGGGAATTCTGTATAGGAAAAGTCCCACCTCCAGCATGTGTTGGAGAGACTCTCTCCTATGTAGGGATTCCAAAATGGAAACTGATGGGAAGCAAACTATTTTTTATTATTACTTCCAGATCTATTCTTTGAGGTCTTTGAGTATAGTAATTTGTTGAGGGTGGTGAGAGTATTATATATATATATATATATATATGTCTTACATATACAAAATTGACTAGTACGGATGGATGTGTGTGGCATTTGTTATGCTAAATTCTATGGGTCAGTTGGCCCCAAATGAACACCATCTATGAGGTGCAAAAAGCAAAAGACTTTCTTTGCCAGTTTTAGGGGTGGAAACAAAATGCAAGAAACAATTAATATTTATGAATAAGTGCCAATTATCTGGCATGACCAGGAGAGTTTCTCAAGTGAGAAATAGAAGTCTCATGGAATGCTTATACTCCTCACCCATCAGCCCTCTCATCTTGGTATTCTATGTATATAATTCTACCCCAGACTTTATAGGGGGAGGGAAAAGAAATTTCTAGTACATAAAGTTCTAACAAGAGGATAAAGTCATTATTATAGTTATGTGTAAAATGCATGTATAATAAATAGTATTCATTTATACTCTTCAAAAATGACAGCAGTTTGCAGTTTTAAACTAAGAAGTAAAACTATATCTTACATAATAAGAAAGGAGTATCCAACTATAGGGACAAAACATGATGGGAAACACTGCAAAAGTTGTTTAAGTGGTCCTGCCACACTGAAGGCATGGTTCATCTAGGTCAGGAAACTTGCCCTTCATCAAGAACAACTAGGTGTTCTCTTAACTATCTCCTTACATTGCATACTGTAACAGCAGCTACCCTGACATATCCAAGATGGCCTGCTATCACAGGTTCTTTGATTTGCTTTTCTAAAAGGAAAGTAAGTTTTGAGGGGTCAACAATCACTTTAATCAAGCACATATATAACCACTTAGTTTAGGGGAAAAAGTCATCACCCTCAACTTCAGAGAAAATACAAACATAGAAATAAAGATCAACAGACAGGGCTTCCAACTGTCTGACAATACACAATACACATATCACAGATCAACAGACAGGTCCAATTTTCTGACCATTACATAACATATACACATAGTTACCAGAGAGAGAAGCACCAACATCTGGGTTTTCAAAGTCAGGGGGTGGGGGAGAAAAAGGGGACTCCTTAGCAGTTGCCCAGAATCTTGTCTGGTCAAACAAATACTTCCAATGAGTAAGCCTTAAAACAAAACCTTACCTCATAATATTTGTACACTTTTCAGAGCTAGAGGGAGGACCCTCTGACCCAGTGCTTCATTAGAAATTAACAAAAGGTATTTAGGTCTATTAATGTGCAGGGAAGATCTTTAACTCTTCCTCCCACCCACCATTAACCTGAAATAACCATTACACATATCTACTCCCCATTATTCCTTTTCTCTGTCATTTTCAGTGCAGATATCATTCTCTTTGAGCAGTAGTTCTTTCTCTTTATTGTCAGTTTTCATCATCATCCCATTCATCCTATCCCTTCTTTGATCCTTTTTCCCTCCTTTTTGATGAAATCACATCCTTAGGACAGGTACTCCTGAGCTTCAAGCAGGTGATTAGCATTGGAAACAAGTCATGAGAAGACAGGGATTCAGAAGAAGATAGTCAAGTACTTTCAAGTATTAGGATACTAAGCAAGGACTTGGGAGAAGAAGGATATGCTAGACTCAGCTCCAACCTGCTCATGAGAGTTGATTATTAAATTTTCAGTGTAAGCATTTATACCTCAGAAATTGTCAAGCACTACAAATCAGGGCTTGGTTTATTTTGTTGCTGTTGATTTCTAGACTTAAGAGAGAAAAAGTTAATAATGTAGATTAAATTTTAAAGTATGTCATGAATACATGGGGGGGTTGGGGGAATGTTGGATTGTTATTTTTTTGGAGAGCCAGCTATACCACTGGGTAGGAATCAGAATAATTTGGGGTACCAAAGTCAGAGATGAAAAACCTACAAGACTGACTTAATACTAATGTAGTCTGGTTTTCCAGCCAAGCCAGGAGCATTTTGCATTATGGTCTCCTAATTGACAGAGAGAATGCTGATATATCATATGCCTACATAAGGGTCTGAGTTGGCATAAGAACTAGGAAGAGAAAAGAAATACTCTTTGAAGGAGGTACACATGGTTAGGGACCCACTCCAAACAGGAGAAAGAGAGACACTCTTGAAATCTTATAGGGGAAGTTGACTCTTTAACATGTCCCTGGTTTCCAGCTTGCCTCTGTAGAGATTTGAAGGAATTTATTCTTGGGTAAAATCAAGGTATTTATCTTTGTTTAATAAGATCTTATATCATTCCCATCTCAAGATTTTATTGACTCTAATATATTATAATATTCTAATCTGTATAAATATTCTGATTTCTCTTTGCTCTTTGCTCAGATAAATGAGCTCAATTTTAATTCACTATTTTTTATGGTCTTTTGTAACTGGAATGTGGTGGGAAAGAATCAAACTAGAGAGAACAATCCTCTTTTCTTTAAGAGAAAATAATTGGCACCTTTCTTTCCCCAGAACCAATCATGTCCTTAGACCAGCAATATTTAGGGGAAGCAGATAAATATAATTCTAGTCCAATAACCTCTCTCAGAGGAGGACAGAGTCTCTAGGTTTGTGGCTTTTTCTTGCTCCCCTAAATGAAAGTATCAGAGTATTTCTTGGAGAAGAGTCAGCAAAAATCTAAAGGTAATCATCTGTGCCTCCCCTCAAGCCAACTGTCTTGATGCTTAGACATCTCATGGGTAGATACATATCTTACATGGGCAGTGAACACCTTATGCTAAGACAATGAGCCACTGAACTAAATGTCCTTTTAGAGTTTGAAAAGCTGTCTGTATATGTGTGAAATGAGGTATGACTCCATCTTAGAAGACTGGAGAGATGCAACAGTATTACACTACGGGGGCATGGATAGATTTAAGTTCTTATTTAAAACAACCTAAAATGTAGATTGGTATTTAGTTGATATGTCTACCTTGGAATTCCTTTTTGTTCTGCCAACTGATGCCCATTAGCTCCTGGTATATCACTAGTGTGTGGAAGATACCAAAGTGTCATGAACTGGGAAGGACTAGAGAATTACATTAAAATAGGAATTAGAACAAACAGAGAAAATATATTAAACTAAGGTATTATCATTATGGATATGTTAATCATTATTAAGGTTGTGACTTTGGAATTCTCCAAGACTCTGAGAATTAATTTGAATTCTCAAGGAAAATGTATAAGAAATAGACTCTCAGCTCAAAAGCTTTATTCTACTTAAGGAGAACATGCAGTCAGAGTATTATACATCTCTGAAGTACTTAGCATGCATTCAACTCAGTTTAACAAACAATTATTAAGTACTTTGTTTAAGACATCATCCCACCAATAATTATTTGTGTATATGTACTCCACTAAAGTTCTAATAGTCCAAGACTGATCCTGAATTCTCAAAAATTATGCTTGCTAGTGAAAAATGGGCTCTAATCTAGAGAGCTCTATTGAGCTGAAAAATGTTTCTGGTATAGACCTCATGAAAGACTTGGTTTGTGTCTTTTGAAGACCATCACAGCTAAGTTTGAGAAGGTTCATCACCAGGTGGGCTACCGGGTGAAACTATTAAGGCCCAAAGATAGTGCAATCTATTTAATTTAACAAACATTGTTTAAGCTGCCTGCTATGTACAATGCACTATGCTAGGTGCTAGAAAAATAAATCAAATTTATTGAATTAAAATGAATCCAATGAAATCTGCATAGGTGGAAGGAAGACCACACTGGCGAGAGGGGCTTTGAGTATTGAAGGGAATTTGTCATATCTATCCCACTGAACTACTAGCACATTGAAGACAAGGACCCTATCCAATTTCTATTTGAATCCTCACTGGTTATCACAATGTTCTAAACTTAGGAAACAGTTTATTATTTTGAGTTGAATTAAATTGTAGTTGCATTGACTCCATAGCTACAGCTTTCTGGAGGGATCTGCCTAATTAGTAAACTCTGGCAAATTCAGAAAATGACTGTGCATTGGTACTTTACTAGCATATATGTGATCTATCATTTCAAGCATGCAAACTTAGGAAAAAGAAAAAAAATTGAAGGTAAAAGATGTCAGATAGTGTTGCATTGGATTTTCTCGGTTCATGTTGACCTTTGATAAGTCAGTCAATGAATCTGGCACATGTATTTATTTTCATGTAAGTACTTGTAGTTTTTTTGGTAATGCAAGCTAGGAAAAGAAGGCCAGTCAGTAATTATCAACCTGAAAAGTAATGTGAACTGTATTTATTTGTTTGCTTATTTTTGCGAATACTCCAATGTGTTTTTTATTAACACAGTCAAAGTTTCTCACCAAATCTACTTCATCTTTCATTGTTGTTATTTTCCTAGTCTGTGAGTAATGAATAAAAATGGGCCTTGATGTGTACCTGACACTCTTCTAATGGTTCTGTAGGTGTGTTGAAAACTAGAGTTGGAAATTGTTTATTTTCGTTCATTCTGTTTTGCTATGTGCTCTATGTCCAAATAGATTTAGAGTTGTTTGAGGGATGAGGGGAAAAGCATAGATAGCATTTTAAAACTGCTGAGAATACAGGTGTCCTACTCCAACACAAATGAAACTGTTCTTAGTGATGGAGAGCATCTTGGAGGTCCCCAGGTTTAACCGTATGCAGGAATCCTCTACAATAATCAGTCAAGCATTTGTTAATTTCCTCATCCAATCTGTTTGAACAGTTCCAGTTACAAAGAACTAATTATCTTTTTTAAAAAAATCACACTGTAGTTTTGGATCATTTTAATTGTTAAGAAGTTCTTCCTTACACTGAACTGAAGTCTGCCTCTTTCTCTACTGTTGCAAGGTCTGCCCTCTGCAATAAAGAATAAGTATAAGCTATCCTTCTACATTGAAGTCCTTTTAATATTTGAGGACACTTATCTCATAAGAAGCAACCTGGGTTCCAATCCAAGTTCTGTCATTTACTTAGATCTCCACTAAGTAAGATCACATCACACCCTCTGAATCCTATGAATATTCCCTCTCTAAGCCTCCACAATATGATGGCCAGGAAGACCTGAGTCCAACTCTGATTTCAGACAGTTCAGACAGCTGTGAGATCACAGATAAGTCACTTACTGCTGTTTGCCTCAGTTTCCTTATCTGTAAAATGAGTTGGAGAAGGAAATGGCAAACCACTCCAGTATCTCTGCCAAGAAAACTCCAAATAGGGTCATGAAGAGTTGAACACAACTGATACAAATGAACAACAAATACTGAAAAGAATATTAAATTTGGAATTGGAGAGCTTTGATTAAAATTTTGACTCTGCCACTTATTACCTATGTGACTTTGGGGAAATCACTTCATTTTTCATAGTCTCAGTTTCTCCTCTTTGGTAAAAGATCATGGGGTTAGAATAAATAACCTCTATGATCCCTTCTAGCTTTAAATTTATGATCCTATTATCCTACATGCTCTTTACTTTAGGAAAGTAGGAGCTGAAAAGGAGCCAGGATCCTGGGAACAATTCTCAAAGCAATGTGATACTGAGGAAGATCCTGGGGTCTGTGACCTGTGCAGTCATATCACCTGAAATAAGGCACTTAGGATTCAGAGAGGGATGGAACTTCAGGCTATGAAGCCCAACTATTAATAACAATGATCATAACAGCTAACTTTTTACATAGCACTTGAAAGTTTGCTCAACTGAGCTTCAGGACAATCTTGTGGAATAAACATTTTAAGTCAGATGCAGGGTGTGACACTAGGCCTCAGTCTGCTCCTTTGTTTAAAAAAACAAAAAAAAAAAGGATAATATTTAGTAGACTAGTGATTTGAAAACTGACTTTGGAGTCAGGAAGAACTACGTTCAAGTACAGCCTCATGTACCATAATTGTGTGTGCTTCAGGGAAAGATACTTGACCTTTCAGTAACCCCAGGACATTCTCTAAGACTCAGTTGCAGAGCAGATGCCAATCTGCCTAGGAATAGCAAGTTCTTCCCCTAGACCTTCCTATAGGGAGAAAATCAGCCAGTTAGTCAAGAATCGAAAACAATTAGTTACATGACTTTCTTCCCTGGGCTGTTGCCAAAAGGAAAAAAAAAAGGCATGTTATACATACTATCATTCAGTTTAAAGGTGTATAACTATAATTTCTAAGACTCTGAGGAGTTTCCCCTACGACGAAGTCCAGGATTCTTTCTTTTGGATGAGCTGAGTTATCTCATTCCAAATAGGAGAACTCTTTTATTCTGTATTGTCTAATTATTCCTCCTCCTATACCTTTCCTGTATTCAGTTTTGCTATGATTTGGATAAATGAATTTCCTTGCTATTTGTTAAAGTGTGTCCACTGTGGAATTGGTAGTAGGTGGGGAAAGGGTAAAGCCCTGGATATAGGACTTAGGGGTCTCTTCCTTCCCCCAAAAATGTCAATGTTAGATGGAACTCAATCATATTTCCTAGATGAACAATATTTGAGGGAGCAAATTCGACATCCTTCTAGCCTAGTACAGGATCTTTAGATCCAACCCCCTACTTCTCCTCCTGGCAGGAAGAAAAGTCTTTTCTAGAGAAGGATGTTAAGGAAGAAGAGGCCAGAGATGTCTATTTTCCTCCCTTCAAGTCACAGAAAGGCAGCATCCTTACTACACGTGGACCCTTCTCTAAAGGTGGGGCTTCATCCTCCTTACACAAATATGATTGATGATAAGATTATGAATCAAAAAGATATTAACAATCTGGAATGCTGATCTGAAGTCACAAGATGAAATATACTTCAAAACTACAGATTTCATAATTATAGCCACTCCCCTCTACCAGATTTTACTCACAATGTGGCAACTCAGTTGATTATTTTTATGAATTTATTTGACCAAAATAATGTGCTGGCCAACCTTCTGGTGATGAGCCTCACCAAACTTTGGCAAGCATTTGGACAACAAAGAATTGAAAGATTTAAGAGTCACCATGGTTTCTCCTATTCATTTTCATTCTTCTGTGCAACATGACTAATGTGAAAATGTGTTTAATAAGAATGTATATGTAGAACCCATATAAGGTTGAATACCATCTTGGGGAGTGATGGGAGAGAGAGGGGGAGAAAATTTAAAACTTATTGAAATGATTGTTGAAAACTGAAAACAAATATATTTTAAAAAATATAGGTTAAATAAAATGTTCTCTGAGGTTGTTTCTAGTCGTCAATCTACAATAGTATTCCAATCCAATGGTACATTCTTCCCAGCTTTTTGTCATTTGAATATCTGACAATCCAATATGATTGACACTTTTTATCATCAATATGACATCATAATCATCTCTAGGGGGTAAAAATTGGACAAAATGGGAGCTGGTGCTTTGGGGTGGGTGGGTTGAAAAATAGCATTTAGTTCTAAATAAAAATCAGTAAGTGAATGATGTTAAAAAAAAAAAGTTTTAAGAGTTGACAAGACCCTAGTAATCAATTAGAGTTCTTGACCATTCTATACATGAAAGAAATCCCTACTGTAAGATACCCAACAAGTGATCCTGTAGCCTCTAATGGAAGAACTCCAAGGAGGGAGATACCACCACCTGTAGTGATAACCCATTCCACTGCTGAATGGCCCTAATTCTAAAGTTGTTTCTGACATCACACCTAAATTTGTCTCTTTGCAACTTTCACCACTCATTGGGATCTGCAATCTGGGACCAACCAGAAGAAGTCTAATCCTTCCATATGGCATTCCTTCAAATACTTGGAGGCAGCTATCCATCTTCCTAAGCCTTCTCTTCTGCAGGCTACACATAGCCCATTCTTCAGCGAATCCTCATATGATGGATTTCTAGTGGCCTTTCTTTGGATACTGCCCTTCTTAAACTGTGGTACCCATTGTTGCTGTTCGCTTGTTCAGTCCTGACCCCATTTGGGGTTTTCTTGGAAGAGATAGTGGTTTGCTATTTCCTTCTCTAGCTCATTTTAAAGATAAACAAAACTGAGGCAAACAAGGTTAAGTGATTTGCCTATGGTCACACAGCTAGTAAGTGTCTAAGGCCGGATTTGAACTCTGGAAGATGAGTCTTTCTGACTCTAGGACTAGAGCTCTATAGTGTGCCACATAGCTGCTGTTGTGCCATAAGTGAACAAAGTATTCCAGGTAGGATCTGACTAGGGCAAATGACAAAGGGACTATCATTTCCCTATTCCTGAAAGCTATGCTCCTCTTAAAGCAGTCCAACATCTTTTTTTGGTTGCCATATCACAGTGCTGACTCACATTGAGCTTACAATACAATAAAATACCAAGATCGTTTTTTCCAAAACAATTTTCTATTCATTCCTTCCCCCTTCCCCATCCACATACTGTACTGGTGAAGTTGAATTTTTGTCCATGTTAGATGGAACTCAATCATATTTCCTAGATGAACATAATAATATTTTACATTTGTCCATGTTGGATTTCATCATATTAGATTCAGTCCAATGCCTTAGCTTGTTAGAGATCTTTTTGGATCCAATGTGTTAACTATCTCTTCTGTGTCATTGGACAGTCTCATGATCATACCACCTATGCATTTATGTAGGTCATTGACAAAAATTTTAAACAGCCTAGGATGATCCCTGGGGTACTCCACTTCAGACCTCCTGCCACATTCACATGGAATTAACAACCAACTATTCTTTGAGTTGGGTCATTCTTCCAGTTTGTTATTCATCTGTGTGGTGTGGTGTTATCTAGTTCACATCTCTCCATCTTCTCCACAAGAAGAGTGAGACTCTTTACCCAAAGCTTTACTAAAATCTAAGTTGGCTGGGGAACCTGCAGCCTCCAGGTCACGTGGAGCCTTCTAGGTCCCTGGATGCAGTCTTTTGACTGCGTCCAAGTTTTGCACAACAAATTCTTTTATTAAAGGGATTTGTTCTGTGATGTTTGGATTCAGTCAAAGGGTCACCCTTGAGGACATAGGGAGCCACATGTGGCCTTAGGGCCACAGCTTCCCCACCTCTGATCTAACTAAACTATATCCATAGCATTCACCTCTTCTATTTTAGTCAGTAAAAGAAATATTTTTCTTATTTTCTTCTTCTAGATGCTTCTTCTAGATGAAGACATGTTGGCTTTTTGTAATCACCACTTCCCTTTTTAGAAGTTTGCCAAAAATCTATTTAATAATGTTATAGATCATTGACTAAATTTTCCTCTGTTCTCAGTTATAACCATAATTACATCCAATGCAAAGTTCCCCCTTTTACAACTGATATACAGCTAACAAAACAAAAACAATAACCCCCTTTTGTAGTCCTTAGCCCCTTTAACCATTGTTAGCTCAGCCCAAGCTTTGGGACATCAAATATTATTTTTACAGGACTGGGCCATGTTCTTTTATCCATTACCTGGCCTTACTTCTACCTTCGGTACATTTTTTTTTCAAATCCAAGTTCACTGTTGAGTTCACTACATAGCTACATTGGTCTTTTTCTCCCTTTTCAATGGAACTGTTTCCTTTTCTGCTTCTGAGTTTCATTCTTGAGCATCTCTTATTCCAGGCTGACTTCCCCAGAGTGTTTTAATCCATGAGATTCTCTTTTCCTCTGAACTTTTTGAAATCTGATTTCCCACATTCAAGGCACATGTCACACTAAGATCATGTTTGGATTTCGTTTCCTCTGTTACAAACTCTAGGTGGCAAGAGTTACTTTCTTCCTCACTCCACCCCTCTTATCTCCCCCCCTTCCAGGGCTCCCACTGTGTCCACTCAAGCAACCAATCCTTCTGGTTGGTAAGAGTTAGATCCAGAATAGAATTTCAGATCTAAAGTAAAATCCTCCCTTATTGTTTCCTACACTTTTTGAAGGATACAATAGTGACTAAACTAAGTTGAAAATCATTAGCTGTTCTGCTTTGGGCACAGAGCTCCAAGAAATGACTAGATAATGGAAGGCATTCCTCTCTAGCATATCATAAATCTTCACCAGGCTTGTGAACCTGTCATCTATTTCTTCCTTCAGTGCAAGTAATGTATAATATACTCCAATGATAAAATCATTTCCATTTCTGCCTCCACTGACTTACTTTTAACAACTTATTTATTTATTATTAGTCTTCAACATTCACTTCCATAAGATTTTGAGTTCCACATTTTCTCCCCATCTCTCCCCTCTCCAAGACAATGTGTAATTTGATATTGACTCTACATGTACATTCATATTTCACATTAGTCATGTTGTAAAGAAAAATTAGAATGAGAGAAACCAGAAGAAGAAACAAACAAAAAAGAGAGCAAATAAGATGCTTCAATCTACGTTTAGATTTCATAGTTCTTTTTCTGGATGTAGACAGAATTTTCCATCATGAGTCTTTTGGAGTTGTCTTAGATCCTTACATTACTAAGAAGAGGTAAGTCTATCAAAGTTAATCATTACACAATGTGGTTGTTACTGTGTACAATGTTGTCCTGGTTCTGCTCACTTTACTCAGCATCAGTTCACTAGTCCAGGATTTTCTGAAATCTGCCTGCTCGTTATTTCTTATAGCACAATTGTATTACCTTACATTCATATACCACTTGTTCAGCCATTCCCCAATTGAGGGAAACCACTCAATTTCCAATTCTTTGCCACCACAAAAAGAGCTGCTATAAATATTTTTGCAAATGTGAGTCCTTTCTCTTTGGGACACAGACCTATAAGTATTAATAATAAAGGGCATGCACAGCTTTATAGCATAGTTCCAAATTGCTTTCCAGAATGGTTGGATCAGTTTACAACTCCACCAACAATGCATTAGTGTTCTAATTTTCCCACACTTTCTCCAGCATTTATCGTTTTCCTGTTTTGTCATGTTAGCCAGTCTGTTAAGTGTACTGCAGCACCCCAGAGTTGTTTTGATTTCATTTCCCTAATCACTAGTGACTTAGGAGCATTTTTTCATGTGACTATACCTCTATGACCTTTACCCAAATATTTTGCATCATGCTTCCTGCCTCAAATTCCTGTATTTCCTCACAGTAACATACTCTCTTAAATATAATGCTATTCCCACCCCTTTGTTCTATTCTGTTTCTTTGAATAATATATGCGCAGATAGAGATCTGGTTCAGTCATGGGTTTCAAACAATTTCATCTCACCAAGTCTCATTGCTACCTATGAGGACAAATTTACCTCCCTGCACTGAGGAACTAATTGCTCCTCCTTCTTGCTTAAACTATTGGTATTTGCATATTGAAATCTGAAAGTATGGATTTTACTGTTCTCTTCATGATTTTTTTTTTCTCCTGTGAATTTCTAGGTATCACAACTGCTATTCTTCTTCCTTTGTTGATCCTCTCTATGGCATCTAGTTTGGGAGATATACATGGGACACTTTCTCCCTTCCCCATTCCTTTTAGTTTGAAGACTTTTAAATTAGATTTGCAGATCACCTAGGAAAGAAATTCTTATCTACCCTTGTTAGGTGTCCATCTCTGCACAGCAGAAATGTGTACATTTTTAAGCTGTAGTCCAGGTCAAATGCCATTCTCAGACAATGCCTTCTTAGACAACCATTTACTTGCCTAATAAAATTTCTCTTCTGATACAGTCAACTCTTGGGCCCATAGTTTCTCTTGAAACTTAGTAGGACCCTGATGTAACTTTTAGGAATGAATGTCTTGGTGACGTATCAAATAAGGCCATCTGAGGGAAAAAAAGGCAAAATGTAACCAGGGCAAATATGAAGTTCCAATTAGATTCAAAAAGTCATTTGGCACAGGTACAAGGTAAAAGAGGCTTGACATATTGGTAATCATCTGAAAAAGACACACACATTTTAGGCAATCTCTGGGATGCCTTTCAGCCCTAGTTTTTTTAATTCCTGAACACCCAAAATTTATTTTTGCTTCTTATTAAAAACAAATTGGAGTTTAGAATGCTGGAGTTAAGAAATAAAGGATTAATAAAGTTCTCCCATGGCACTTTAAAATTTAGTTTTCTTCTATGTAAGAACAAATTTTATGAGTAGATATTTGGGGATCTGTAGGAAGGTACTTGGGAATATTTACAATGAACTTCCAATAAGGTTGGGAGTCTTTTTTCAGAAAATTGGAGTTCCTAGTTTCTTTGGACTTACTTCAAAGAATTAAAAAAAAAGATTCAAAAACAAACTAATGCTGGCTTTATCATAAAAAATGGATGCCTATCAGAATGGGTGTTTTCAGAGAAAACAGGTCTCTCAAATTATTAATTGCTTCCTTAAGGTTATTTCCAAATAAACTTTTACTGTCTAGGCACATGTTTTCTATATAAAATTTAATTAAATCACAAACATTTCTAATCATACAAAGAAAGACACACAAAATATGAAATGAGGTAAAAGAAAATTTAAAAGGTCATTCTTTTTCCCTGAATAAAATTCATAATAATATTAAAACAGCTATGTTTTTCATCAAGGAAGTACTTAAGCAGATAATTTTTATATAAATATATTCCATGCTAGTTCAATAAATTTTTAAATGAGAATAATCTTATTAAGCTACAATTTAGAAAGACCAGAGGGTGGATGGTTATTTACATGTGAAAGCAATGAATAAATACTGAATAAATGAGCCCAGTAATTTATTAGAGCTAACCAACAGAATTTAGGGGATGAATTCTTTTTAGGGGAGAATGAAGTGAAAATTGCTTGCAGAGAAACTAATTTGTGATATATTTTTTTTAACATGATAGAATAATCAGAGAGGCAGTATGGCTTAATGGACAAAGGGAGGGCCTTAGAATTGAGACTGACCCTGGCTGTGATCCTGGGCAGGTCACTTAAAGTGTCAATGACTCAGACAATTCTTTAGATTCAAGAAGACAGATTGCAGAAGAATTATTGATTGGCATGAGGAGATGGAGTTTCCTCACCAGGCTCTCTCCTTATGTTTATGAAATCAGAGGAGAAGGAAGGAAGGAAGGAAGGAAGGAAGGAAGGAAGGAAGGAAGGAAGGAAGGAAGGAAGGAAGGAAGGAAGGAAGGGAGGGAGGGAGGGAGGGAGGGAAAGGGAAAGGGAAAGGGAAAAGGAAAGGGAAAGAGAAGGAAGAAATGAAAAAAGAAAGAAGGAAAAGGAAGGGAGAGGAGGAAGGAAAAATGGAAAGAAAAAGGAGAAAAAAGATCAGTTTTACACAACTTAATAGCATTTGAGATCCTAAAGACTGTCTGTTGGGAATAAGGATCCAAATGGGAAAAGAATAAGTTACATTATTCTTTATTCTAGTATGTATGGTTCTGATAAACTTTGCTAATGACTTATCTTCTGAGGTAAAAAAAAAATAGGATGGAATTAGTAGAAATCATTGCAACATATGCACTGGCTAAGTGTGATGGGATGCAGACCAGTAGATGATGCCAGAGGGTAGGGGAAATGACCCTGACACCCTTGCACACAAGTCCCCATTCCCCTCAGGCTCAAACACGCGCCCGGCTGTCCCCAGCTGGGGTTCCCTCTCCTTTAACTCCACTTGGGCAAGAAGCCACTCTTCTCTGTTACATACTGCATCCCCTTGGGGATCTGTGATTTCACTGATGTAAAGAAGCTCTCTCTACCAATGCCAGTCAGCATTGATAAATTATAGTTTAGAGAGGTGTCTAGAGAGCATTAAGAGGTGAAGCAAATTTGCCAAGAGGAACAGAGTTAGCATGTGTCAGAGGTAGGAGCTGACCTGCTTGGAGGCCTCCTCTCTATTCCCTATGCTGCGCTGCTTTTCTTGGTCTCACAGGCGAAGGACCTGATTTTACAATTAAACACCCATGGGCACACTGAGTGACGCAGTAAGTATTGTTTCCCCCCTTACATTACATTTATTTTTCTTTTTAAGGCCATAGAGAACTCAAGTTTTCAATAGGAAATAGGTTCAACAAGTTTCTCCTATTTAAAAATAAATAAATGAAAGACTGAAAACTGCAGTTTGTGTGTCTTTGATATTTCAGTTTTAGTTTTGATCTCCCATCAGCTTTAGTGGCAAAAGAAGGCTCATCTCTTCTTTCTCAGCATGGATGTTTGTTTCTTCAATGAGTGTAAACAAACAAAGGAAGTTAGTAATTGTCATCATGCACATGTAATACTCAAGCCCTATTAAATTTAACCTAACTGAATAAAAATATAGCTGAGAAGAGGAAACAGCTCTCATCAGAAAGAGTTATTCTATTTATTTCCTTCAAAATAATCCTCTTCAGAGATCATTTCAAGCTACAAAGCATGGTTTAAGGGGAAAGGTTGGCTCCCATACTTGCTAAAAATCTCTGTTATATTTTTATCTATTCTATTTGAGGACACTTCTGTTAAAAGAACCCACTTAAAAATATTTGTACATTCCGGTTTAAGTTATATTTAAAATATTTGGGGCAGGGGAGAAATTGTCTTCTTTTAGACGAACTTTCCCAGGAAGAATATGGGTTGAGAAATTATGGTAGTTGCAAAATATAGCCACCTTAATCCTAAATACAAAGCAACCCTTCAGGTAGGTGTGAGAAGAAATGTGAGAAAGAGCCTCTGAGCAGGAGTGTGATGGCCAGAGAGGTCATTCCCCATGGAGGAAACCCAGCACAAGTCTGCTCTACAAAACAGTGATTTGCTTTTCCCTCTCATTGTAACCACTGATGCAGGAGTGCAGTTTCATCTGTGACTGATATGGCCAAAGAGGGTATAGCAGAGCTAAAGTCTGCTTGCAGCAACTGGAAAGATTAAAAATGTTTACATCCAAAGTGGCCACATTTATAAAACTCTCCAGGATTCAAAACCAGAATCAGCTGATAGGAATAGTAAATATTTTATAGGAGTGAATTGGTTTTTGGTCTTCAGATAAATTTTAAAGTAAACTATTATTTTACCAGAGGTTTGATTAAATAGCAATTGATAAATGAGATAGAAAGCAAATATCCACACGTAGCTAGGGATATTCCCCCATTTTCGATATTGCTTCTTTTAATGTCTCTTTCATTGTTCAGTTCTTACAGAAGTAAGTTGTCTAATTCATTTAATGGTTTTCAAAATTGTAAAGAACATTCAATTAAATTCAAACTTATTATTGCTATTATTAATTATTTTTATAGAAGCAGCTAGGTAGTAGGGAGGATAGAGCACTGGGCTTGGAGTGAAGAAGACCTGAGTTCATATTTAGCCTCACATATATTTACCAGTTGTGCAACCCTGGGTCACAGTCACGTAAATTCTGTTTTCCTCAGTTTCTTTATGTATGCTATTATTTATTTATGTATGCTATTATTACTCATCTCTTCTTTCTCAGCATGGAGTAATAATAGCACCTGCCTCCAGGGTTGTTATTAGATTCAAAGGAGATGATAATTGTAGGGCACCTTAGCACAGTGCCTGGCACATATTAAATATGATGATGCTAATGACAACTACCATGAGAATGAGGACTTACCTTACCATTAATATGATAAACTGCAAAGACAGGTTAGGTAATAGAAAGAGTTTGAGATTGCATCATGAATGGTTTTTTGAGTACCAGTTTTAACACTTACTCATTGAGTGAATGTGGGACAGTCATTTAACTTCATTGAATCTGTTTCCTCATCAGCAAAATGGGGGTATTATTTGTTCCAGCTGCCTCAAAGTGCTGTTGTGAGGAAAGTGCTTTGTAAATCTTTAAAATGCCATATAAGGCTGTTTATATTTTTATGAACTAAGACACTAGTGCCATCTGCTGGCATATTGGAGTACTAGCCCTACGGGCTATATAAGTAAGCAATGGTAAATATCACATCATGGTCATGAAATAGAAGTGGGGCAGGGGGGGAGGGAGACAAGGAGATTACTTTGCATAAGGATTACAACCAAAGGCAGTAGGAGAAATTGAACACTATTCCGATTTTCTAGACTGCGGTATAAAGCAGTCTAGAAAAGACACCTTAGACAAGCGTGGAGGAAAAGGGTAGGAAACTTTGGAGGTGAAATGAGGTTATTGCTGGACAGGTGACCATGGAAAAGCAATCTTGTCACGGTCAAGTGAGGAATAAGCTTACCTGGAGTATGGAGAGGCTTCAGGATTGCACCTCTGGCATGAACTGGGCATATCGCGCCATGAGGTAGTTTTGCAAAAGTTACATAGGGTTGGAAGCAACCACTCAGATGTAAGGGTGACCTAGTTTGTGCCCCTACAGTATAGCTGACAGAGCCTGACCCCCAGACTCAAAAGCAAGTATAGGGAGGGTGATAGGCAGAAGAAGTTACAGGAAGATAAGACTCCATGGTAATTATTTCCCTTCTAGTATACAGGGAGCCCTGCAGACAAAGCAGGTGGGGTGGTGGAAGGAAGGGGAATGGGCACAGCTGTGATCTCTCACTGCCTCATGAGCCATCGCCAGTTGTCCTGATCTCTACCTTTCTGCTGGACTCAGATGGCTCTGGAGAAGAGAGTGAGGCCAGTAACTTTGCACAGCTCTGCCTCACTTAAATCCTGCCTCACTTGCAAGTCAAGGCATGCCCTTCCTGAGGTCATTGGTCCTCTTTGAGAACAAAAACACCAACATTAGGTCAAAGGAACATCAGAAATCTGGGGGATGAAGTATACCCTGTAAATTTTGATGTACTGAGGCAATCTTTCACTGTCTCACAGTTTTAATTGTCCCAAGCTGGTTATAGTTTTGCTACTACAAATGCAAAATCGGTATTTCTGCCATTAGCAATTATCTCAAATTCCATGAAAGAATGATGGGCAGTATGGCATAGGGGAAATGAAATTGCTTTAAGGAGTCAACAGACATGAGTCTAGTTTCATCTCTGCCACTAACTTTGTGCCCTTGTGCAAATCACTTTTCCTGTTTACATCTTGATTTCCCTATTGCTGAAATGAAAAACTTGCATTAGAAGATTTCTAAACTCCTTTCTAAGTCTTAAACCTATAATCCTAATACCTATATTGTGGTATTTTCTGGGAAGAAAAAAAATAATTAATGTATTTGGCCAGGAACCTTTCTTTAACAAGTTTAAAAATGAGACAAATGGATAAACACAAAGAACAGTGTTGTTTTGTTTGGTTTTTTATACTATGTCTTTGTGAAATGGCTAGCAAATTAATGATATGTATGTTCTTAATTATTACATTTGTAATTATTGCCTTTGGCAAAACAGACAAGACTAGCATCCATATTTTATCTTGATTAAAATTCTTAGAAACTCATGATTTAAATTCTTGGAAAAGATAACATTCAACTAGATTCTTCTGCCTTCAATGAAAAAGAGAAAAATGGTATTTTTTTTAAAAAAATAAAGTCTCAAAAAATACCCTGAAATTTTGACTTTATTTGTCAGTTAACAAAACATCAACTTTAAACCTGAACATCCTTAATATCCAAAGAGATTATGGAAATGAAAATAACTAGTTGAAAAACAAATTAGTTACATGTTATAAGCTCCTTTGCTAAATTTTCTTTAATTATATGTAATGAAAGCAGGAACTTCTGAAAGTATTTGCTCTATGTAAGAACATTTTTATTGTATTTGTGTTATTATTTTCAAGTAAGGTAGTGTAATCTTTTATCATTTCCAGCAGCATTAAAAGCTGAAGATGATTCTTTTTAACAGTCAAATTAAAAGACAGATGGTAGAAATCTAAGAAACCTCAGTTCATTGAGCCAGTAAAGGCAGCTGTGAGGAGATGTATCTATTTGTTCCAGATTGAGATTCACAGAGGGAGATATACAACCATGTGTTGAAAGTATAAAAATGAAAAATTAAAGGAAAATGAACAATCATTATCATTTTTATAACATTCATATTTCATTTCTTTAGATTTATCTATAGAAAATCTTATCCTTCAAAGTTACTTTTAGACTTTAAATCCATTTTGGTGGGTGAGGTTTACCAGCACCTAGAATGAACATCAAAAGACATACTAAAGGGGTGACTGAATGGGAATCCCTGATTAAACTTGTGAAGCCAGTCTTGTGAATTTTATGCCCTTACTCCTGGAGTTCTTTCCTCGGGGGCGGCTGAGGGTCCTCTCAACAGTTTCTTCCTGAGGCTGCAAGGTGGAGACTTGAGAATTTTCTGCTTTACTTGAAAAAATGGAATTAACTACCACTTTCTGTTTCTGAGAAGCAAAGAGGGATGTGGACATTTGGGTTGGCATGTCCTCTATCCATGACATTTTTCTACCTTCCCCTTTCCACTTTGAAAACCTTGAAGAGGGCTCTGTTCCTTTCTCCTTACGTTCCCTTCTTAAAACCTGAAGTTCTGCTACTGCTTGCTCCAGTTCAATCCTCAAGACCTCCATCTCTCTTGCTGCTTTGTCTCGTTGCTCTCCACAGTCTCTGAGGGACTGCTCTAAAGAAAGGAAAAACTCTCTTCCAAATTTCGACAAGACCGCATCACCTCGAGAGAAAGAAAAAGAAGCAGCAGCAGCTACATCATATCAGATATTTCAAGAGCTATGGTTGAGAATTTTTCAGCCTGGTACAACCACCACAAACCCTGGCAGGACAAGCTACATGAAATGTGGTTTTAGTAGAGGAGCTGGAGTGGAACAGAGGCTTCAGGATATTGGCTTTGCACTGTTTCTAAGACTAAGGGAAGGGATTCATAATAGGATGACAGAGAGATGGTAGGTTCCTCCTTTAATTGTTAGCCTTGATAACTAGGTCCCGAGCCTGGTTGCTTCTTTGCTGTTAAAGAAGTTCGAGTTTAGGCAATATCTTCTAAAGGCATCAGCCTGGGCCAAGTAGCTCTTCCCTAGTCGTGACTCTGGGATATCCTACTTGGTATTTATTGCATTTGGTCATTTGATATTTTAATCTAATTTCCCTTGGTAATTTACCTTTTAACATTATTCTTCAAAGAATAAAACATTTGAAAATGTTAACAATTGTGTATGTGATAGACATTCTTATGAGGAATTCAGGGTCCACAGTGATTTATAGGAGATATTTTATTTTTGAGTAACATGGGGTATTGGAATATTTTACTTTACTAGCACTATAAACTAGAAATAGTTTCTTCTGATAAGCTAGCAGCTCCAAATCCTTACAATTTTTACCTTTTTATATATGTGAAATCAAGAAAATGGACATCAAGGATAGCCCTGAAAAATCCTCCCCAAAATACCACAAGTAACCTGAGAAGTCTAAGTGGAAAAGAGGAGTAATAGTCCTAACTTCTTGGCTATGGCGATGATTTCATGAGCTGCTTGTATTTATTCACACATATAAGCTTCAGATTATTTTGGTATTGTTTTGTTCTGTTTTTAGAATCTTCTGACAGGATAACTCTCTTCTTTTCCCTATTAGTTGACTCCCTGAGTTGGGATTCAGTAGTGGGAAGTCCTTCCAAGCATGTACTCTAGGGTGATCATCCTAGTTCCTGATATCCTAGACATGATTTTGCTAATATGAATTCTCTCTCTCTATAGTAAAAATTTATCACACTTTTTTATGTGGGTACATGTTAGAAACAACCTCATAGATAAATAAAGTTGGGTCCACTTAATTAGGACAGGTAGAGAATTATTATTAACTTATTAAGATTTCATCACTTGTTCATAGCTGTGCTGGGCCCTGGGACTTACATAAAAGACAAAAATGAAAAAGTCCTTGCCTTTAAATAACTTACAGTTTAATGGAAGGGTTCTTCTTCTACCCTTGCAGATTTTGATTAAAATGATAAAACTTCTCCACTAAAGTCCTTTAGCAATGTCTTGGTGCTCAAAATTTATGTATACAGAACACAGACTTTGGAAGGTCCTGCCATGCTACGTCCTGCATATTGATCTAGCAACACACTTGATATCTAACAAGGAGTATCAGCCTAACAAAAAGCTGTGGAGCCCATCAGTAGAACTGAAAGCCAAGTGATGATGTCCTACTGTGGCTGGAAAACCCATCACTTTGTGACCAATTCTGGTCATGAGGTTTTCAGACTTCTGAGATTAGCAGTCTCAGTCTCTCATATGCAATGCAAAACAAGCACAATTGGAACTTGAATCCTGATTCTGACTCCAAAAGAAGCATTCTTTCCATTATACGATGTTATTGTTAATATTTTACTCAAATTCCCTCATCCTGATTTAAAGTTAATTTCCTCTTACTAGAAAGAGAGGTAATCTTTTCACTATATCCTTTTTTGGGAAGATTTTAAAAATTTTATTAATTATGTTTAACATTATTTTCTTTTCAAATTTTGAGTTCCAAATCTCTCACTGCCTCCCACTCCTCCCTTACCCACTAGAAAAGCAAGCATATGATATCATGTAAAAATGTGAAATCATGCAAAACATATTTCCATACTAGACATATGTTAAAGAAAGAAAAGAGAGAAAAAGAAAAAAAAAAGCAATGGCAACTAGGTGGCACAGTGGATAGAGTGCTGGGCCTGGAAGCAGGATAACTCTTCTTCCTAAATACATAAATCTAGCCTCCGATGCCAGCTGTGTGACCTGGGCAAGTCACTTAACCCTGTTTACCGCAACTTTCTCATCTGTAAAATGAACTAAAGTAGAAACTGGCAAACCATTCCAGTATCTTTGACAAGAAAACCTCAAAAAGACATGGAAAGGCATGATTACAACACAACAGAACAAAAAAAAAGCAAAAAAAAAAAAAGTGACAAAATTGTACTTCAATTTGCACTAGAAGTTCATCAGTTCTCTCTCCGTCAGTGGATATCATTTTTCATCATAAGTCCTTTGGAATTATCTTGGATTGTTGTATTAATCAGAGTAGCAAAGTCTTTCACAGTTGATCATTATTACAATATAGCTGTTACTCTGTACATAATTATCATGGTTCTGCTTCATTTTGCATCAGTTCATAGAGGTTTTGCCATCTTTTTTCTGAAACACCTTTCCCACCCCAGTCATTCCTCACTCCATCACAATCATATGTCACAACCTGTTTAGCCATTCACCCAACTGATGAGCATTCCCCCTTCATTGTTCAGTTCTTTGTCACCACAAAAAGAGCTGTTATAAATATTTCTGTACATCCTGACTGTGGATCTTTTATATTTGAATGGTTTCTGTCTGGCTGCTTATAACATCTTCTTGACCTGTGAGCTCTGAAATTTGGCTATAATATTCCTAGGAGTTTTCATTTTGGTGTTTTTGTCAGGCACGGTCTTTCCGTGATAATCAATAGTTGCTAAGATACAAAAGATGAAGCAGACATATTTTTGTAAACATATATATTCACTGTGAAGGACCTCAGAGTGAAAACGTGATTTGTGGATATATATTTTTCTCTATGGCTTTGTCCCACACTGCAGGTCCAATGTTGTTATTTTGGCTACAGGAAACAGGGAAACAATGTTAAATACTGAACTGCCAAGGGAGAAGGACTTCAGACTGTGAATTATTATTCATCTACCACCTACTATTATTATGCTCTCCCACTATCCATTACTCTCCCTATTTCTGTAACTCAACATAAGAACAAATGATCCAAAATCCTTACCTCTGATTTTCTGATCTCATCCTCCCCAACCCTATCCAATTCATATCCTACTCCAACCATGCCCTTCCCTTCCACTGTGCCCTGTGGAATTCTTGTTTCATAGTGAACAAACTTCCCTTCATTCTGTAACCTTTCACTCACACTTACCCTTTTGCCCTACTGCTCCTCATCTCTCAGCAAACCTCAGCTCAGAATTATTTCCACATCTACTTTCTTCCCTTCTTACTTTTGCAACGTAGCAAGGCAGTTATTTTATTCCTCCCTAATTCCAGATCTCACTACCCCCAAATGCTATTCCAAACCTCTCAACTTTCCCATATTTCCAAGAAAATTGGGGCCATTTCTTTTTTTTTTTAATAAAAATTTATTTATTTAACTTTTTACATTCATTTTCACAAAATTTTGGGTTCCGAATTTTCTCCCCTTTTATCCCCTGCCCCACACCCCAATACACTGAGCAATCTAATTTTCCCTATCACCAATCTGCCCTGTCTTCTATCATCCCTCCCTTCTCTTGTCCCCATCTTCTCTTTTGTCCTGTAGGGCCAGATGACTTTCTATTCCCCATTAATTGTATTTCTTATTTCCTAGCAGCAAGAACAATACTCAACAGTTGTTCCTAAAACTTTGAGTTCCAAATTCTCCCCATCCCTCCCTCCCCACCCGTTCCCTTTGGGAAGGCAGGCAATTCAATATAGGCCATATCTGTGTAGTTTTGCAAATGACTTCGATAATAGTCGTGTTGTGTAAGACTAACTGTATTTCCCTCCATCCTATCCTGCCCCCCATTGTTTCTATTCTGTCTTTTGATCCTGTCCCTCCCCAAGAGTGCTGACTTCAAATTGCTTCCTCTTCCCATTACCCTCCCTACCATCACTCCCCCCCACTTGCTTATCTCCTTCTCCCCCACTTTCCTGTATAGTAAGATAGGTTTTCATACCAAAATGAATGTGCATTTTATTCCTTCCTTTAGTCGAATGTGATGAGGGTAAACTTCATGTTTTTTTCTCAGCTCTCCTCTTTTTCCCTCCACTAACAAGTCTCCTGCTTGCCTCTTGAATGAGAGATAATTTACCCCATTCCATTTCACCTTCTTTCCTCCCACTACATTTCTCTCTCACCATTTACTTTAATTTCTTTTGAGATATGGTCCTATCCTATTCAATTCACTCTGTGCTCTCTGTCTCTGTATGTGCATGCATGTGTGTATGTGTGCATGCGTGCACGCATGTATGTGTGTGTGTGTGTGTGTGTGGTTCCACCAACTACACACATACTGAAAAGTTTAAGAGTTACAAATATTGTATGTAAACAGTTCACCTTTGGTAAGTCCCTTAAGACTTCTCTTTGCTGTTTACTTTTTCATGCTTCTTCTCATTCTTGTGTTTGAAAGTCATATTTTCTTTTCAGCTCTGGTCTTTTCCTCAAGAATGCTTGAAAGTCCTCTGTTTCATTGAAAGACCATATTTTCCTCTGAAGTATTATACTCAGTTTTGCTGGGTAGGTGATTCTTGGTTTGAGTCCTAGTTCCTTTGACTTCTGGAATATCCTATTCCACACCCTTCCATCCCTTAATGTAGAAGCTGCTAGATCTTGAGTTATCCTGACTGTATTTCCACAATACTGGAATTGTTTCTTTCTAGCTGCTTGCAAGATTTTCTCCTTGACCTGGGAATTCTGGAATTTGGCCACAATGTTCCTGGGAGTTTCTCTTTTTGGATCTCTTTCAGGCGGTGATCGATGGATTCTTTCAATACTTATTTTGCCCTCTGGTTGTAGAATATCAGGGCAGTTTTCCTCGATAATTTCATGGAAGATGATGTCTAGGCTCTTTTTTTGATCATGACTTTCAGGTAGTCCCATAATTTTTAATTGTCTCTCCTGGATCTATTTTCCAGGTCAGTTGTTTTTCCCATGAGATATTTCACATTCTCTTCCATTTTTTCATTCTTTTGGTTTTGTTTTGTGATTTCAGGATATTGGCTTTGCACTGTTTCTAAGACTAAGGGAAGGGATTCATAATAGGATGACAGAGAGATGGTAGGTTCCTCCTTTAATTGTTAGCCTTGATAACTAGGTCCCGAGCCTGGTTGCTTCTTTGCTGTTAAAGAACTTCGAGTTTAGGCAATAACTTCTAAAGGCATCGCTTTTGAAAGCATTCTTCTCCTCATTGGCTTTTTGAACCTCTTTTGCCAATTGAGTGAGCCTATTTTTCAAGGTGTTATTTTCTTCAGCATTTTTTGGGTCTCCTTTACCAAGGTATTGACCTGTTTTTCATGCTTTTCTTGCATATCTCTCATTTCTTTTCCCAGTTTTTCCTCCACCTGTCTAACTTGATTTTCAAAATCCTTTTTGAGCTCTTCCATGGCCTGAGCCCACCAGACATCCCCCTGGGATATCTGGGATACAGCGGCCCCGACCGCCACATCTTTCCCTGATGGTAAGAATAGTTCCTCCTCATCAGAATTGAAAAGTGGGAACATCTGTACCCCCTCAAAGTAGCTCTCTATAGTCTTATTTTTCTTCCCTTTTCTGGGCATTTTCCCAGCCAGTTACTTGACTTCTGATATTCCTGTCCACCCTGGCCTAGATCCGCCCAGCTAGTGCTTGGGGTCTGAGATTCAAATGGGCTTTCCTCGGCAGGCGCAGCTGCTATTCAATGTGAGCTTAAGTTCTGGTGCTGGGGTGGGGGCAGGGCCGCCTCCCAGGCTCAGTTCCCTCAGGAGCTTTATGCAGAGACCTTCAGTAATGAAGATCCTGCCTGCTCGGGGAGTTCTGGGCCACCGAAGCTGCCTCTGCTGCTCCCTCCACCACTGCCTCTGCCGCTGCCTCCCAACGGGGCCGAGTCATGGAGACATCCCACTCCCCTCTCGGCCAGCCCAGACGTCTCTCTCACTGACCTGGAATATCTGTGGGCGGAGGGACCTTCTCGGCTGCCGGAGATTCCGTCCCTGAAGCCTGCTTGGATGTGCTCCTCTGGGGCCCCGTGGCCAGGGCAGCACAGGGGTGGACTCCGCTTTCTGGAGTGCGACGGACCCCTGGGGACCACTCTCCAGGGCTCTCTGGAATGGAAATCTTTTCCACTGTGTTTCTGCGCGCCTTGCAGTGATCCAGAATTTGTGGGGAGTTCTTCTTGCAGGAAATATATGGGCTGTGGGTTTGGAGCTAGCATACGTGAGTCTTTCTACTCTGCCATCTTGGCTCCCAGCCATTTCTTATGAGATCTCTCTTCACTTCAAAACCTCTGGACATCACCCCCCACTATCTCCTTCTTTCCCCCTGACAATGAGGTGACCCTTCTCCTTGCCTAGATTCACACCTCTTCATGTGCCTTGCCCTTGATCTCACCCCCCTGCCATCATTTCTGTCTCTCCAGTGGATCATTGCCTTCAGTCATTTCCTTCCCCATCCCCAAAATTTAACCCCTCCATAGCTATTGCTTCCTTTCCTAATTCTCTCCCAGGTTTGTAACCTTGGTGTCATCCTCAACTACTCACTCTCTCTTATTCCTAAGGATCTAGAGAGTTGGAAAACCTTTTTATTTCTATGTCTTGCAACCAACCCCTTCTTTCTACTCGTGTAGTTAGCCATCATTTTAGTTCAGGTACTCATTATTTCTCACTTAGAGTATTACAATAGCCTCCTAAATGGTTTTCCTACCTCAAGTTTCTCCCCACTTCAGGCCATCCCACAAAAGACTACCAAAATGATTGGGCAAATCTAATCATATTATTCTACTGCTCAATAAACTATAGTAACTCCAATTGCCTGTAGAATAAAATATAAATCCATCTGCTTTGCTTTTAAAGTCCTTCACAACCTTACATTAGGTTATCTTTCCAGCCTCATTATTAATCACTTCTCTTTCTGCATTCTATAGTCCAATCAAACTGGAATTCTCTTTCTTCCTTATATAAGACATTATATCTCCCATCTCTGTGCCCCTTTCTAACCATCCCCTCATGCCTGGAATGTACTTTTTCTCTCACCTTTACTTCACAGAATCCTTCTCTTCCTCCAGGTAACACCTTCTACACAAATCCTTTCCTGATTTTCCCCAGCTGCTAATGCTGCCCTTTTCTCTAATAATCTTGTGTTTATTCTGTATATACTTATACACATACTTGTCATCTCCTCATTAGGATTTATCATTCTTGAGAGTAGAGAAGATTTGGTTCTTTGTACACCCAGCTACTAGCATTGTGTCTAGCACATGACGGCCTCACAATAAATGCTTACTGATTGATTGATAACTTCCCTGTAATTATTATTTACTTCCCCCTGTAAGCTTAGGTGCTAACTGTAGCTCATTTGTGTCATCTCCTACAGCATATCACTATATTTATGCCCCTCCACCCCTTCCCTCCTTACTTCATAAACTTTCTCCCAATCCCTGAATCAAACTGAGAAGGACCAAGAACAGGGTCAGCATTAGACTTGGCTCCCTGAAGCTCAGGCAGGTTTAGCTTCTCTATTTTCCTATTCCTGAGAAGCAATGCCCTGTTCTTCCAAACATTCTATAAGATGGATAATAAAACAAAGGGCACTGTTTCTTCAGGGTAAAATAACAAAAATGTTAAGAAACTACAATAATTTTACCCACCCAGGAATATTTATGGTTTTACTTTGATTACATAATAACTTGGGGGGAGAGGGGAGAACAGAGGGAATGGATGACAACTGTGCTTCAAAAATATCAAACAGTTATTCAAAACACCTTTAATTTTCATATACTTTGTACACATGGCATCATATATTTGGAGGAAAAAAGCACCTTCAAGATTACCTAATGTAAGATTATCCTCATTTTACTGATGAGGAAATTGAGGTTCCCAAAAGTTAAGTAGAAAATGGACTCGAACCTGAGTCTGACTCTAAATTGAGTGCTCGCACATAACTACAATCATGTCAACAGACCTAATGAATCCTTTAAAAGGCTTGTGGTAACTAACTGCTATTGTAGTTTGGCTTGATTTTTATTTTTATAAAATAAAATGAAAATCAAAAGGAATACTGTCAAAGGAGGTAAGAAACATGAAAAAAGAAACAAAGGGTAACAGATGAAGTTATATGTTGTTAAACTAAATGGAAAATGTAGTTTAGATGCTTAAATTTCCCATCTGTGACAGCACAATGCACAGCAGACATTCTAATCACAAGTCTACTATTAAAGAACAAATAAAGCCAAGAAGTATTGACACAGGAAGCAACCAACAATAGCACTGCTGGAGAACAAAGGTAACAAAGAAAACAAACTTCTTGATTCCTTTTCAGATACAGGAAATGTTGATAATGCTTAAGATTAGATTATTAAAGAAAAACGTCAGTTTATTAGATATGGGTTCAATATGTCTTTAGAAAAACCATTTGGAGGCTGAGCCAAAATGGTAGAGCACAGGCAGCAATCTAGTTGAACTCTCCCAATATTCCATTTCAAACAATTTTAAAATTTTTAAATCAAAATTCAATCAAAACCAAAAATCAAATTTTGGAGTGGTAGAGTCAATAAAAGATTAGAATGAGACTTTTCCTGGCTTAAAACAACTTAGGAGGTCAGTACATGAGGTCTGTGACACCAAGGTGGGAACCAGTCTGGAGCACAACAGCAGCACCAGCTGTGGGCCTAAGGATTTGACCTGAAAAGCTACTACAGTGGCAGGGAAGGTCAAGACATAAACTCCGAAGAATACAATAATGTGAAATCATCTACAACCAAAGCCTCAAAAATACTAATTGGACTCAAGCCCAACTAGAATTTCTGGAAGAGTTAAAGAAAGAGATAAGAGTAATACAGGAAAAGCTGGGAAAAGAAATGAGAGGGATGCAAGAAAACTCTTAAAACAGAGTTAAAATCCCGACAGAAGAGGCACAAAAAATACTGAAGAAAAGAATTCTTTAAAAAGTAAAATTGACCAAATGGAAGAGGTACAAAAATTCACTAAAGAATTCCTTGTAAAGCAGAATTGACCAAATGGAAAAAGAGTTGCAAAAGCTCACTAACGAAAATCATTCCTTAATAATGAGAATTAGGCAAGTGGAAGCTAGTAACTCTGTGAAGTATCAAAAACAATGAAACAAAATCAAAATAATGAAAAGAAAACCAGAAGAAAATGTGAAGTATCTCATTAGAAAAAAATTGACCCAGCAAACAGATTAAGGACAGGTAATTTAAGAATAATTGGACTGACTGAAAGCAATGATCAGAAAGAGCCTAGACATCCCAATTCAAATAAATTATAAAGGAAAACTACCCTGAAAGATTAGATCCAAAGACAAAAAAAAGGAATCAAAAGAATCCACTGATTATTTCCTGAAAAGGACAGCAAAATGAAAAACTCCTAGAAATATTATAGCTAAATTCCAGAACTCCCAGGTCAAAGAGGAAATACTTCAAGCAACCAGAAAGAAACAACTCAGATATCCAGAAGTCATAGTTAGGATTACACAAGATTTAACTGCTTCCATGTTAAAGGACTAGCAGGCTTAGAACTGGTTATTCTGGAAAACAAAGGAGCTAGATGCCAAATAAGTAAGCCTACCTAAGTATAATCCTTTAGGGGGAAAATGGATTTTTTTATTAAATAGAGGACTTTCAAACATTGCTGATGAAAAGAACATAGTTGAATAGAAAATTATATATTTAAATACAAGACTCAAGAGAAATACAAAAAGGTTAATATGAATGAGTAATCATTGGAGATACAATAAAGTTAATTTCTACTTCAATATGGGGAGATGATATACATAACTCCCAAGAATTTTACCATTATTAGGACAGTTAGAAAGAATCTACATAGACAGGGGCCACAGGTGTGAGTTGATTATATTGCAGTGATCTCAAAAGAAAAAAGGATGCACTTTCTCTTTCTAAGAAGAAAGGGAGAGGCAGAATGGGGAGCTTTTTCTCACATAAAAAAGGCATGCAAGAAAGAGCTATTTCATAGGGAAGGGAGAAGTGGGCAGTGCTTGAACGTCACTCTCATCAGGTTCAAAAAGTGAAGAACATATATACACACTCAGCTGGATACAGAAATCTTACTCAACAGGGAAATAGTAGAGGAAAAAAATTAGAGATGGGGACAGGATAGAGAGCACAGAGGAGGATCATAAAAAAGAGGACAGATTAAGGGAGCAAACAGAAGTAAAACAGACTTTTGAGGAGGGGAAGAGAGAGAGAGAGAGAGAGAGAGAGAGAGAGAGAGAGAGAGAGAGAGAGAGAGAGAGAGAGAGAGAGAATAGAATAGAATAGAATAGAATAGAATAGAATAGAATAGAATAGAATAGAATGGAGAGAAATAGACTGTTAATAATCATAATTGTAAATGGAAATGGGATGAACTCACCCATAAAATGGAAGTGGATACCAGAATGGATTAGAAACCAGAATCCAACAATATTTTGTTTACAAGATCCACATTTGAAATAGAAAGACCAGAGAGTTAAAATAAGGGGTTGGAGCAGAATCTTTTATGCTTTGGCTGAAGTAAAAGATGTAGGGGTAGCAATCATAATCTCAGACAAAGCAAAAGCAAAAATAAAACTAATTTAAAAAGACAATCAAGGAAACTACATTTTGCTAAAAGATAAACAATGAAGTAATACCACAAATTATATATAAAAATATAAATATTTATATTATATATAAAAATACAAAAACTTGCTACAAAAACAAGTTTCTCTGATAAAGATCTCACTTCTCAACTGTATGGAAAATTGAGTTAAATTTATAAAAATTAGAACCATTCCCCAATTGATAAATGGTCAAGGGATATGAACATTTTCAAAGGAAGAAATCAAGACTATCTATAGTCATATAAAAACAATGCTTCAAATTACTATTGATTAGAGAAATGCAAATTAAAACAATTCTGATGTAACACTTCACACCTATCAGAAATAAAAGGGATGAGGAAAAATAAGTCCACTAGTAAATTACTTGTGGAGTTGTGAAGTGCTCTAACCATTCTAAAAAACAATTTGGAACTATGCCCCAAGGGTGTGTATATCCAATACCACTACTAATCGAACTCAAACCTCCTCTTCCAGCCTAATGACATTGACTGTTTCACATACTCTGTAGTCCAGAAAATTAATCTGCTTCACTACTGAAGTAGATTCTCCATCCTCTATGCATTTTCTTAGGCAGTTCCTCCATGCTTGGAATTTATTTCTTCCTTACCTCCACGTAGAATCCTTAGCTTAAGGGTAGCTAGGTGGCACAGTGAGTAGAGCACTGTCCCAGGAAGACTTGAGTTCAAATAAGGTCTCAGACACTTAATAAGTGGGTAACCATGGACAAGTCACTTAACCCCAATTGCTTCAAAAAAGAAGAAAAAAAAATACTTAGCTTCCTCAGAACTCAGCTTAAGCCTTTCTTGATAGCTTAGCTGGATCTCTAAATAGTAATTGTTTCTGTTTTATCCAGGAAACCTGAGGGTCTTCACCTACCAGTCTGATATTTTTTTTTTTATTAAAGGGGCCATCCCTTGAGTAACTACTTAAAGAAGCCTATTCATTGAATGAGTGTATCTGACTCAAAGTAAGAATGTGATAAGACTTCAGCCTAAATGGGTCAGGGGGTCTCACGTTGCATCCTAGGCCATCTCCAGTCATCCTAATGAATATCAGGCCACTGGATCCTGATGGCTCAGGAGAAGAAAGTGAGATTGGTGACCTTGCACAGCCCTCCTTCACTTAAATCAAAGTCAACTTCAAGTCATGTCATCATCTTGATGTCATGGTCCTTTTCGAGAAAGACACACACACACACACACACACACACACACATACACACCCCAAAGAGATTAAAAAAAGTAAAACGACCTATATGAACAAAAATAGTAGCTCTTTTTGTGCTTGTAAAGAATGGACACTGATAGGATGCTCATCAATTGGGAAACAGCTGAATAAGTTGTGGTATATGATTTGTGATGAAATACTATTGTGCTGTAAGAAATTATGAGGAAGATTGGTTTCGGAAAAAAAAAACATGGGAAGATCTATATGAACTGATGCAAAGTGAAGTAAGAAGAATTGGGAGAATACAGCATAGCAAGAGATATTGTAAAGATGGTCAACTGTGAAAGACTTGGCTACCCTAATAAAGATAATGGTGCAAAATAATTCCAAAGGACTCAGGATGAAAAAATGCTATCCACCTGCAGAGAGATATCTGATAAACTCAAAATGCAAACTGAAGTGTAATTTTCTTTCTTTCTTTCTCTTGCTTTTTTTGTATCATAGTTAATATAGAAATATGTTTTGCATGATTCCACATGTAAAATTGATATCCTCTTGCTTTCCTTGTCAGCAGGTGAAGGAGTGGTGAGAGGGAGAGAGAGAATTTGGGACTCAATATTTAAAAAGAAAAGAATGTTTAAAATAAATAAATAATGATTTAGAAGGAAAGAAAGAGAAAGAAAAGAAAAAAGAAAAACATCTAAAGTATCTTGCAGATTTATAGAAAATCAGCCATTGGGAAAGGTTGTTCTATGTGGCAAGCAGTTTCAAACAGTGCCATTTCCCAAATACATGTAGAAAAACATGCTGAGAATCTATGATTCATTATTAATATTTTATTTCTTGTTATAAAAATTTGAAGGAGTTTAGTTTCCAGTATCTCTTAAAATTCAATCTAAATTATTTTTTTTCAAACGTAAGCCTCTCATGACTAATAATAAATTATATTTAATAAATAATTAATTATTGAAATACTCTATCTCCAGCCCTGGCCTCTCTTCAGAGCTTGCCACCTACATCTCTCCAGAACATCTCTACACCAACAACTCAAACTCATCAATTACAAAACCAAATTTATGTTCTTGCTTAAAACTCTTGTTCTTCATCATTCTGTGTACGTGTGTGTGTGCATGCGGTACCACCATAAGACACCCTCTCTAAAACTTTAGTATTTTATGTGACTCTCCCTTAGAACTCACCTTTCACATATAATCATTTACCAAGTCCTCTTGATTTTGCTTCCTCAGAATCTCTCAAATTCTTTCCCTTATCTCAATTCCTAATGTCAAAATCAAAGTTTAAGGCATCTTTACCATTTGCCTAGACTGTTACAAAAGTTTTCTTACAATATACCTCTACTATGTTCCCCTCCATACCAATCTTCATACCATTGACAGAATTCTTAGTAATGCATTAATCTGGCATGTTATTCCTTTGCTCAAAAATATTCTGTGGCTCCCCACTACTTATCAAGCAAAAAAATCTTAAGGCCTTTCACAGGCTAGGACCATCCTACCTTTAAAGTTTTATCTTATATTTCTTCCCCATTCCACAACCTCTTCTTTCTACATTTCATTCAAATTGAATTAATTTCTGTTTCCTGTACCAACACCATACTTTAAAGCCTCTATAACTACCTAATCCATTACCTGTTTCCAGATTGTCTTCTACTCTTCATTTATGGTCCAACTCAAATGCCCTCTATTTGTAAAGACTTCTGCAATCCCCAACCTTCTTCCAATAAGTAATTACAATAAATAAAGCACCTTAGCACAATGCCTGGCACATAGTAGGTGCTTCATAAATGCACTGATTGCTTGGCTGATTACATATTATATATTTCAGTATACATCTTTGTACTCCCAGTACAGTGTAAGACACATGAGGATATGAACCCTCCTTCCTTCTCAGTGCCTAGTGTGACGTTCTATACACAGTAGGTATTTAAAAACTGTTTACTGAATTGCATTTTAAATTGAATTTGAGTTAACTTCTGCTCTTGGAACACCTGTATTTACAATCATACATCAATGACTTAAATAAAATCCTGGCATAAGTAAAACAATTCCACTGTCAAAAAGGAATTATTTTACCTAAGGCAAATGTATAACATAGAACATAGCCTTTAGCATTGAACAAACATCAATAATCCAAGGTAAAATACAGTTTCAGCCTGATAACTATCCAACAAGCCAACATTATCCAGCCTCTCTTTAGACAATGGAGCCTTATCCTTTATATTCAGCACCCAGCACAGTGCTTGGCACATAACAGATGCCTGCTGATTAACTGACTGAAAAACTGTAACTGAAAATGGTGAAAAGTAAATACCAGCTATGGGCAAAATCAGCTGCAACTTCAGCCTTTGTAAACAAGCCAGCATTCTTTCTCCTAGACCCAATAATAATAGATATTAATTGTGAGAACTATTCATCTGAAAGCAATTATACTCATCTCTAAGGATACAGAGCATAATTATCCATTTCTGCATCACCACTGTTATAGCACAGCTCCTGTACATGTATACTTAGGCATCATTTTATCTGTTCAATAACTGAACAAAACATTGTGTGTGGAGTATAATACATTCTTTAGATATTTTGAAACTTGAAAATGCCCTTTGAAAATTATTACTTTATTTGGTAATTCATGACACATTTTTACATTTTCAAAAGCAATTTTTGAATTTCAAAATATGTTTTGTCTGAGATTAGAACAATTGTTCCAACATCAAGGAGCATACTGCATGGCTTTAAATGCAAGGTGACACTAAGGTTATCCAGGGATGGCAACCATGGTTTCCTTTCTTCTCTCCCAGACAAAAATAATTTGTGAATTCCCATATTTTCTCTCTCAGGAAAAGTTGCAAAATTTCATCATTACTCCACCATGAAGCCAACTGAGCTACTTAAGGTTTTCCAAATCTAGACTACTCCCAATTGCTGCATTTCAGAAGACAGCATGGTATGATGGAAAGAGCTCTTGCTGGGGAACTCAAAGACTTGAGTTCTTGTTCTGATACTAACAAGCTACAATATGTTGGTTGTTGCTGTTGAATCGATTCAGTCAGTCCAATATCCATGTGGTTTTCTTGGCAAAGATACTGGAGTGTTTATCATTTTCTTCTCTGGTGGATTAAGGCAGAGATTATGATTTGCCCACAGTCCCACAGCTAGTTTCTGAAGGTGAATTTGAACTCAGGTCTTCCTGATTCTAGGTCCAGCAAGCACTCTACTCACTGAATCACTACCTCCTATAATATGTAGGACAAGTTATTTAAATTCTCTTGCCTCAGATTCTTCATTTGTTCCCCCAAAAGTGATGAGAATGCTTTCTCTAAGGTTCATTTCAATGCTATTATTTTATGGTGAACACAGCTCTCTTTAAGGTAGCATTATGTAGTGCTGAATGCTTTTTCCACCAAACAAGTGCAGGACTATATATCCCTAAACCAATTCTAGATTTCAATCCAGCTAAAAAGCAAAGTATAGCAATCAATTTACTACAGGTTATTTTTAATAAAGTTCTCAGCTATAGTTTTTATATCTTTTAATACAGCCTAGTTATTTTTGCATTGATGGAATGAAGCCAAGAAGCACTGGAGAATACATATTCAATTTTCTTTCCTGCTATAAAAGCTGGAGTAAATAAAACCTTATGAACAGGGAGAAAGATAGAGATTTGCTTATGTTGAAAATCCTCCAGCATAAATGAGGTAACCATTTGATTAGATTCAAAGGATCAAATTTGGTCAGCCTGACAAAATGGACTTTATTCAAATATAATTAGAAGTTTCATAT